>DWLO01004058.1:0-10331 GCA_018245335.1 Dalla quadristriga | reverse complement strand
TTCGTCGAGTGTGCCGCCTGTACCTTATGACGAAATAAATAATTTCATTTCATTTCATTTCATTTCATTTCATTTCGCCCGCGTAAAATCTCAAAGCACAGAAAACTTCAAACAGTGAAAAGGCTATAACTTAATAAAACCGTTTGAGATAAAACAAAATATATACGGTAAGTAATTGTTTATTTCTTCAAAATCCGTTCTGCGGTTTCGGAGAATATTCACGTAAAATGGGACCCTGGGGGTACGGATGCTAAGGGCTATAACTTAAAACCCTTTGAGATATTGAGATAAAGCACGGCCTATGACGTAAGTTAGGGTATCCCTTACAACCCCTATCAGTTTAATTGATCAAAATCCGTTCAGCGGTTTCGGAGCCTATTTGCGACAAACGAACGCAGACAGACAGCCTAAATTGTAAAAATTGTTGATTATGTTTCGGTGTCATATAAATAGCATATTCCATTTAATTATTGACCTTAATTTAATTAGCACAAACAGACACCAATTTTATTTATTGGTAAGATTGACTGTTCTGGCGTTATGCGAGCGACGATGCGCAGTGCATCTTCCGTCATTTGTGCGTCCACTCTTACTGTTTCGTAAAGTTTCGTTTTGTTGCTTTTATAGTAAATGCATTTCGATAAAAAAATTACATGAGATTGCTACGAATTTTGCATCCTATGTTTTTAAATGACAAGAACGAACTACTTAGAATGAACGACGAAAAATTTAATCCGCAATTTTGCATTTCATTGGAACGAATATAGATTACTTATATATTAAGTATACGTACGGTATGTGGTATAGTATGGTATAAGGTATATGGTATGGTATGGTAGACTCGTAATCACCAACACATCACCCACCCCGCCTCAATTTGGACTTTATTTTCGTTTTGTATCTTGCTGGAACATCCCTACAGAGCAATCAAAGATTCTTGCTGAATTAATTGTGACAGCACGATCACAACAATAGTAAAGCGCCATGTTGTACAGGTTAATGCTGGGTTCAAAGCTAGATTGCGGATTTTATCTATTTGGGAGGTTATAATTCCAACGAATCATTTAAGATCTACAACGTGTGACGCACATCCCAGCGTCATCTCATCATGCAATATCAGTCGGCATCAATCGCTAACCTAAATTTACTTGTCTCTGTTTAAATTCCAAAGAAGGGTATGTAGTGTTTCGGGTGAGGAAGTCGTGAGTCGTAAAAACAAGATTTATCTGATTACGACAAATCGCACTGAAGCGAACCAGATGTTGCCATTCAGCGTCGTCTTTGATGCTATAAAAATTTGTTATTAAATTGGACATCACCTCGTACCAGTATACCATATATAACAAAAGCGGAACCACTAATAAAATTAGATTTTTATTGTCTATGAATTGCTGAACTAACTTATATACGTCCTCTGTTGGACATAGGCCTCTCCTAATATAATTGGCGACACATGGGCTCCTGTGCCTTTTGAATCTAGCGGGAAACCGCTGTCTTCTTCAGGTCGTCAATCCACCTGCTCGGGGGCGACCTGTGCTTTTTTTCAGAGTCGTGGTCTCCATTAGAGGATATTTAGTCTTCTTGGTTTGCCTACGGATTTCAATATTGCGAATTCATTCGCATAGGGTAATACCGAGCATTGTTCTCTCCATAGATCGGATGTGTAATTCGTATGTCATCGCTGACTCAAGACAAACACCCTGCTCAAAAACTTTCAACTTCAGACACTGAGGTGTCATTGAGGACTGAGATGAATTTGGATGTCAAAGACACGTCTCTGTTTCTAGAATGCTGATATACCGACTTGGATTCTACGAGCGACCTCTTTATCGAAGTTAGACTAACCCATCTTGATTAGTTGTCCCGGGTAAATATTCACGTCGACAACTCCGACAGCAGTGAAATACGTCAACAACAACCGGTTTCTTTCGCTGTAATATTGGTTATTATAAAATGTCAAATGCAATGGATTTTTAATAAATCAATATTCATTGGTCATTTTCACTTTCACTCTTACAACGAAGTCATGTGCAACAGGAAAAGGCTAAATCAATCAAAGAATCCACAATCCTGTTTTACATACACTGATATCCAATCAAATAAAAAGGAGCGGTTCTGATTTATATCTTAATCTTCATGGGATGGTGGAACATTTTACTAAACCTACAAAAGCCTTAACAATAGACTGGTGCTCCGCAATTTCTTTTTTGTCAACTAATCTGTGAGTTAAGTGCTCACGTACCTACCTATTAAAAAATAACGAATGCGTGTGCACGCGCAAGTAGTTTTCTGGTATGGGTTGTACATAAAAATTACTAGGAGAAAATCCGAAGTATAACGAATAAATGTGAGTGCGACTTTCCGAATGAATGAGCTGTTGATTGGACGAAAGTTTTATGAAATGCAAATAAAGACGAAATTCTTCATCTGGCTAATAATTTTAATCTGACATTATGCAACCTCACTTTAGTTTTTTAGTTATTTTGTAAAATGTAGTTCAATTTTCAATTCTAAGTAGAATGAAAGATCTTCATACTAGAAAGTATTGAAAATCAGCAGTTTCATTCGTAGGACTTAATAATTGCAATTGGGTACAACACTGTAATGTATATAAATAATAACAAACACTCAGCTAATACAAGGAACAGTCTTTGAATTCCATGGTTTACCTAACACTGATGCAATCAGACTATTGTGCAATCTCAACTATTATAAAACTGTAAGCAACTGCTCTCTTTACATTAAAATTATTTTCAAAAATGCACTTGGGTCCTGATTAGGAATGTGTCTGAAATCATAAAAAATATTAGCATGAACCCATATATATAGGTTTAATGAGATACCCACTGAAAGATATTGAAAAACCCTTTTTTTATAATAATAATAGCATTAAGTAATAAACTACTATAAAAATATCTTAAAATTAATTACTGTCATTTTCCCACTAAAACGTTACATCTATGAATAATAAACTATATTCTTGAATAAATGCTTACACATTCACACCCTCCGCATCAGGATTCCCTGTGTTGCGGGTGGTGGACACACAAAAAATAACACACTTTACGCCCAAGACCCAAATACAAACATTTATCTGTTTTCCCAGACGAGGACCAAACCCGGGACACACAGCTCATCAGTCAGTATCACTAACTAACCAACGAACCATCATGCAGAAATATTACAAAATATATTTTAAAATTCAAAATTTTCAATTGTACATTGAGGAAACCCAACATATTTATAAACAAAAAATTAATGAAAATAATTTTGTTACATACAATAATGATCAGGTTACATCTCTCTACAGATACTTATACATTTATTTAGAAAACCCAAAAATTATTTATTGTCACTCGCATATTGATTATATTTTGCAAGAAATAAAGAAAACACTATTGACAGCTAGAACTCATTATGACTGTATGACATCAGCTGGAGTCATCACAATCTGTGAAGTATCATTGTAAATGGATTAAATTTTAGTTTATGTGAGTAGCTGTGGGGCAAACAACATGCGAGAAATGCATGCACACTCACATCCGCCACCGAGGTACAACCGCAGCTGTTCTACCAACGCTAGCATGGTTGTCGTGCGTGCCGCAAACCACGCTTCACATCCTCTGTAAAAGCTGTGCCTATCAGAAACCACCAAATGCCTTCAATAACCATTTGGCTATAATAAAATTAAATTAAAAAATAACAAATCCAGGCGATTGATATATTTTAGATGCATGCATGTGCGTTATAATTAGGAAATTGTTAAGGATATTGTTAATTTTGCTCAAATTGTTATCAACAGGAGACCATAGTATTATATTATATTATGATTATAATGAAATGATTGATTCAAATAAATGAAGTTATTGTGTGTGAATAACTACACCAATTTCTCTAGTATATCAACGATACTTGTGATATTCTGAAGGTCAGCTAATATAGCATAACGGACCATATGGAAGAATATGGAAATTGTTTGAAACTTCATAATAAATTACAATATTCAAAACCTACTTATAAAATATTTCAGAATAAAACATTCCGTTTTGAGATAGAATTAGAATGTTCAATGATAAGGTAGTCATTAGCACCTAACATGTATGCACCTAACATGTATGTACCCCTTTATTACCTGACACGTGCTATTTCTGAGATATAAAATTTTTAGGCTTCTCACAAAAGCAGCCTGCCTGTGGAAATTATGTACATGGGGCAAGGGAGAGGTAGTAGGTACTGATGCTCCAATTTGAAAATGTAGTCGGAGGGATAGTACATAGAACACATAGTAGTTGTGAGTTTGTTATTCTTTAAATCTTAATGTCAACACATCTTAATTAAAATTCATCATTCACAGATACCAAATAATCTTATAATATTAAATACATATCTTAGTGGTGTACAAATAAGGTGATTTTCATGTATATTAACAGCAATACTAATAACATTCTGTATTAATGGGTATCAATTCTTACTCTCTATATCTTGTGTAACAATGTAAACACTTGAGAGTAGATACAGCTCAATAGTTAAGTATTATCTCTTATTGTGCAATTGTACCACATAAATGATGACTTATTATTTGCAATGTTACATAAATTGATTTTATGGTACCAGAGCCCAAGACCAAAATTTTTGTCTCATAGCAAAACTACATAAAATCGATTGATGATGAACTTGCCTGCACCAGACTATTTGTGGAGTAATGGTCATAAGTGTCACAACTCCATGAAGGCCTATTTCTGCTTAAATTGGCAGATGGTAGTATCATATTGCATGTATCAACTAAGTTTGTCAGTTGAATTTGCTTTGCAGATTTTAATTCTTACAAGCAACTTTGCCTTAACCATTTGAGGGTCTCTATAAAGGGTAAAACAAACAAATATGAATTCAGTATTTTCCTGTTATGATATACATCGCTAAAAAAGATCATAGGTCAGAAACGAGTAACCCAGGATATGTTAGTTTAATATTTGGATTTGAAATAGATTGTAAGAATTAATTAAGAATAATAAGAAGTACCCTTGAAAACGACCTAGCTATAATGTAGCACTAGGGTTTCATATCAATAGCAAATTTGTTATTGTAGATGCAAAGTACATGCCAATACTAGTTTGCAATTTAAGTTCAGCATGATAATATTCCGAGGTCATGAGAGTTCTTACTCTGTGTAAGTAATTACTAATTAACAAGCAATAGTTAAATGGTTCTTAACTGCTGTCTCCCCAACATTCTACTGTTATGTAGTATAAAAAATTACTTTTGTAAACAATTAAGTTGCAGATAGTTTAGTTAAAACTCAACATTTAACAAATTTTGTACCTATATACTATAAAATTATTAAATGAATTTCGATTTACATAAATTTCAATTTATGCAATTTAACTTTGCTTGGAATTATGTTAGCAACCAGTAAAAACGATACTCAGTAAACAAATATTATTAGGAGTTACAAAAAAATATAGGCGATTAATTTGATCAAAGGCAGGGGAAAAAAGTGTGGACGAATTTAAAAAATTACCATCGCTCTCTTCAAAATTGTCAGTTGTACCAATGCTTCCTGTTTGTGGCATGCCCTTAGACAATTCGTCCATCTTGCGTACCACCACTGATTCGTTACATCAATCACAAAACACAAATCACAATGCTATTTACAATTACCTAAGATATAATATTTAAACACTGTTCACTTCATTACAATCTCAGTCTTTTCCTAATAAAAGCAACTTCGTCCATTTCAAACGCATTTCCGAATTTTTTTTAACAACACGACGTAAACGAAACTCGTCAACGAGCAATCTTTGAACAACTGACGCCACAGATTATTAAGTTGATCATGAAGTTTATAATTACAGATCTCATAGAGTATACATTTATAGCAGTTTTTATAGCACGTTAGCTTAATACATTTAAAGATAAACGTAACTGTGGTAAAAAAGGACTCCGAGAAATATGTAAAAATATAGTACCTTTTGTCTTTCCCTTTTAGCATGGTTTTTGATTTTAAGGGTTCCAAACCTGAAGTGGTAGAATGGTATCCTATTGCTTTCGCTCTAAAGACCCTAATTTGCACCCGGCTCTCCAAGAAAAAAAAAAGAATATAATAAAATTCTATGCTGTTTGTATTCGGTGACTTTGTAAAGTACAGTAGGGCTAACAGCAACAGTCCATTCGAAAAAAAAGGAACTTGGGGGAAATAGTCAAATAGTTTTGTGAATAAAAATTTGCTATAAAAAAACTTAGGGGACGGTGTAAAGTTCAATCAACAACTTACGATAATCTATGTCTCAAACCTTCACAACCAATAAGTATTCTGTGCTCGTGATGTCAAGGATGATCTCTATAGCCTTAGGTCATAAAGCATCTTCAATACCTAATCTGTGGCAGGGGCCAAAACTTCAATTATAAATGTACTCTGTGCGTAAATCAAATCGAGTAAAGTCAAATCAAACAGACAGGATTTTGCTGATTGTTTCGTTTTAAGTAGTATTTATTTGTGTAACATCTGTTGAAGATATATTGTGATTGTGGCAGATAAGATAAAATATTAGAAGATTAAATTAGCATTGTGATAAAACCATACAATGGGATAGAACATTAATAAATACAAGACGTTTGTTTTTAACTTTAAAGATTGCGCATTGTTCCTTTCCTAGTTCATTATGGAGCATTTTGCCCTATCTCATATACTGTATGAGCCAGATAAATATAGTCCTGATACTTTGGACTTGCTAGTGGATGAGGAAGCAAGAGCATATTGGCTGAATACTTGCGAAAAGCTTGTAGAAAAATATGTGAATTTTGCGCTCACTAATAATGAAGACCCTACTGTTGAAATAAGAGCCTTAAAATTCAAGACATGTTACGTTGAAGCACTCAAGGAACTACGAGTAAATCCTTTGTAAGTTTCAGCACAATATAAATTTCGTAATTGTAGTACCTGTCTGTGTAATACTGTCTTAATTTAATTTTCTCCTGCTATGAGTTGTATTTACTTTGAATACAGATTTACGTTGCTCGAATATATTCTATTCAATTACAATGGAATGGACAACACAAAACAATTTTTTCCTGATACGTATAAAATCACGACCAGGCGGTCGTGATTTTCAGTAGAGCAGAGGAGTGTAGTGTAGAGTAGGGTTGAGCATGCCATCTTGGTTGCGGGAAGAATGCTATGCCTAATGAATGGATCATATTATCTGTGTGACTGCCATCACTATCATTGTTTCTTTACATGAATTGTTAGGTTGTTTAGGCCGTTACAAGTTCAAAAACTATGTTTATCAATTATTAAGGTTTATTAACTGCAACTTATTTGTAATTCTAGTGCTCATGGGCAGTTGACTATTCGATTACTTCTTGACGTCAACGAAACATGCCTTCGTTCCCAGGGGTTCTTTGACTTGTGGAAACAACAAAAGAAGTTTGAAAATGAAGCTGCACTAACCTCTCTTGGATCCAGATTGGCTGAAATTGATGCCATGCCTGATTATAGACAAAGATGGACAGAAATATGCAGAGGAATGTTAGCAGGTAATTGACAGAAGCTACAAAGCCTAAATGGCTGTATATGTTAGATATATTTAAAATATTTCTAATAATTTTAATAATATCATACTCTCACATCAAATGATGTGAATCATGTTGTGTAATTATATATATATGAACATGCCATATTATTAATATACTTATACATCAGGGGTTAAACAGTATTATTATTGTAATTTCAACTTAAATAGGATCCACAGTGAATCACATTATGATAAATCTAAAATTAAATTCTAGGAAATATGTTTGATTGGGGAGCTCAAGCAGTTACAGCTATATTAGACTGTGGATTATACGAAGCATTAGAAAAAATTCAGGAAAGGCCTTGGCTATATGATGGGTTAGACAAATGGATTGAAAAGTTACAGGTAAGACTAGAATTTGTTATACAAATAATTAAATCTCACAGCGACTGAGACAGTTGCTTAGCTGTCTTACAAATTAATTCTTGTTGCACATATAAATGGAGCTCTAAATGTTAACTACACTAAATTATACATTTGAAATGTATTATTTCTACCATTTAAATTCCATTTTTTTACAGAAAACTATTCACCACTGTGCCGCCATATTTGTGGACAACAGTGGTGTAGATATTGTTTTAGGAGTCTTGCCATTTGTTAGAGCACTTTTGCTCCGGGGAACGTCTGTAATTCTTTGTGCTAATGAATGGCCGGCTTTGAATGATGTTACCAATGTGGAGTTAGAAGAAATACTCCAACATGCGGCTTTAATATGTCCAGTCCTCTCAGCGGCAATGGCCACTGGAGATTTAGTTGTAAGATCCAGTGGACAAAGGGGTCCATGTCTAGACCTTAGGACTATCAGTGTAGGTAAGAAGTAACAAGAGTTGAAAGACTACTGCTACAGCTAAGAGCACATATACATAATATACTTTTACATTCTACAATAGTAGCTTTAGCTTGATTAATCATGAAAACTATTGTTTTATGAATATCTCTTAATTTACAGGTCTCAGTACAGAAATGAAAGTTCGAGGAGTAGATTTAATTATATTGGAAGGAATGGGTAGGGCATTACACACGAATCTCAATGCCCGCCTTGCTGTTGATTCCTTGAAACTGGCTGTAGTGAAGAATGCTTGGCTAGCTCAGCGTCTTGGTGGTCCTCTATTTTCAGTAATTTTCATCTATGAAGATAAACCTATTGATAAGCAATAAATTCGTAAGGACTCTAATCAATATCAAATTAATTACTCAGGAGATCAACTAACCAATACAGTATTTCATGTAAATATTGTTCAATTTAAAACTGCCTATTAAATAATAACTTACCACATAAAAATAAAACCAAACATTAAAACATACATTAGAATGTCCACAACCTGTCTTTTGATGTCTTAGGGCCGTTTTTCGGAATATATTGAGTGTTACCTTGATATTTGCATTTTATTTAACACAACGTGTCTTTGCCTACCTAAAATGTCCTTATTTATCCCACAGAAACCGGACATTTTCCCGGGATAAAATTTACCTTAATATGTCAATCTCCGGCCCATAAACTATCTCTATGCCAAAAAACCACGTCGATCCGTCGCTCTATTGCAGCATTAAAAGACAAACCAACAACCACACTTTCACATTTTATAATATTAGTAAGCATCTTATTTCATTTTACAATATTACGCTAATAGTTCTAATATTACTCTGAAGTGGCCCTTGGATGGATAAAATGAGAAATCATACCAATACAAAAAAAACAAGCCTAATAAGATAATCAACTGCCTACTACCGAGCATGGGTTTCCTCTTAGGATGAAAATGGTTTTCATATCATTTATTTATTGCTTCAATGGACATAGGCAGTTAGTTGTAATGAGTTGTATGAGGCATAGAGAGAGAACATAATATATGACAGATTGCTTAGGCTTAGATTTTCTTACAAATTTTCTTCCTCTATTCAAGCCAGTAATATTAAATTGCTTAAAATGTAAAAATGTACATCATTCGGTAAACTTAGGTCGAAAAATTATATCCCTTGAGTTTGAACCTCAGTATGTTACCCTCTCAGCTATTAGTATAGCAGTAGCTCACAATGACTATAATCTTTTTATGTGTAGAATTGTATAAATTGATGTTTTCCTGTTTAGTTTGTATTTACAACTTAAAATTAATTATCCGCTGCGGATGAATTGTCCTTGGAAATTTCGATCTTTAAAAATAACTCGCGAAATGGATCCTCGTGACGTAAGGGCGGTGTCCCACTATGTCGTAACGACATGTAGTCGTGTCGTACGGAAGGTGTTAGCTTGTAAATTTAAAAGCGCCGTCTCGTTTCGCCCGCACATTTTACCATTTTAATATTGTACTTTTGAAAATACATTAATTAAATGGAGAAAATTACTTATTTATTAAAATTATTTTCTCTACCAAAAAGTAAGCAGATACCTAGTACCTATATGAAATATTATTATGTAGTACTACTACATGTAGTAGATATGTAGTAGATACAAATATATGAAAATTAAAATTTTTAATGAATCACATTTTTCAAAAATATACTGATTTTTAAAAATCATTGTAACTTTAGAATGTGCGAGCGAGAGAGATGTGAAACGTGACAGCCCTGTTGAATAGAGTACCTATCCAACACCACCAATACCACTATACTTTGAAATATATGTCTGCAGTAGATAATCTCTGTGTAAAGAAAGGGACATGATTCTGTGTTTTGATGTTAAACTTTAATATAATTGTAACAGCGCTTATCAAAAGATAAATAGTCCTAATTGTAATAATAAAACGCAACCCCTTGGTGTCTATT
>DWLO01004057.1:0-10332 GCA_018245335.1 Dalla quadristriga | reverse complement strand
AACTAAATGGGGTACCGGGGGCCTCCTGGTAAGGAATGGTAATGAAAGCTACAGGCGGGTACCTGAAGGCCTCTGTCCAAGGGACCGCATGACGACGCCGAGCTCTGCCATCGTGATGGTGCCGTCTTCATCTTTGTCGAACAGCATGAACGCTTCTTTGAACTCTGCGGAACGAAGGATTTTTTAATTAAGTATCATCATAATAGACGACATAATCATAATTTGACGACTCGGTGGCGCGTTGGTCAGTGACCCTGACTAATGAGCCGAAGGTCCCGGGTTCGATCCCCAGCCAGGGCAGATATTTATTTGGCAGATAAATATTTGTGCTCGGGTCTTGGGTGTTAAATTGGTTGTTTTCTGTGTATACACACAGAAACCCGCAACACAGGGAATCCTAGTGCGGGCGTGTGAGCGTGTAAGCGTGTAAGCGTCCTAAAATGCATCATATAGGGGAGCGTGCCAATTTATCATGATTACCATATCAGATTCAAGTTTACGACTTTACAAATTTGGAACATTAATAAGACACGTCTGATGTCTGTATCTGTATGACAATGGAGGAGTCGTGATGTAAAAAGAAGCCAGTCATCAACTGCCGGTAACCGGTGAGATCAGTTTTACCGGGCCGGCTAACCGGTTACTAAAACAATGCATTCTATGTGGCGAGTGTCAATACTAACTTATTGAAGAGTTAAACCCCGCCGGTCTCGGCCAGCAGTAGAATTACTGACTGCTAGTGGCTACATTTCGTGAGCGCTTCCGTGCTTCGGAAGGCACGTCAAGCCGTCGGTCCCGATTGTTATCGTCAGATAACAGTCGTTAAACCTTGTCGGAGGCCTGAAAAACCTCGAGACTCGGGTTAGCCACTAACCCCCCCTCCAATCCGCATTGGAGAAGCGTGGTGGAATACGCTCCAGGTCTCGTCAGTTACGATAGACCCGTGCTTACAGACGGCCAATGATTATGGGTTGCAGCTAACACATAACCAAAAACAATAGTCGATAAAAAGAACAGACCATAATGTATAGAATATAATAGAATAGACGTCGTCGTGTCATGTTGTTACATCCACTCTGTGTTCCACATGACAATCTGAACGTAAGGCGATCCGGTAAACCTGTTGTTCAGTTTGTCTGATGCTTGCGGTCGGCGGGTTCCTACAGCGCCATATAGAGACAATGCATGTTCCCTTTTGTTTGTTGACGACTTCGTGGCGCGTTGGTTAGTGACCATGACTGACGAACCGTGGGTCCCGGGTGAGATTCCCGGCTGGGGCAAACATTTATTTGGTAGATAAATGTTTGTACTCGGGTCTTGGGTGTGCAAAATTGTGTTGTTGTCTGTATGTCGTCTGTTAAATAGAAAAGTGAAATAATTCAAAAAGATTACAGGAGGGTTTTTTTGTTTATTTGTCGATCCGTTGCTTCGTTAAAGAAGCACAAACCAACAACACACTTTCACATTTATAATATTAGTATAGATACAAATATTTGGAACTTACCTGCAACTTGTTCTTCAGTAAGGCCATATTCTGACTGTGAACAAAAATGGTGACATTTAACAATATTTTTAATAATTCATTATCATCAATCATCATCAACCGTCATCAATTATCACCATCATCAACATCATCTGTATCACTGGAAGGAACGCGTATACTGTTATAAAATGTTATGCAAGTGCTTCCACGCTTCCGGGGCTTAGATAGCCCCAATAATTTTAATTTACTCGCTAAGGGTCAAAGCCCCATGTATGGACTAAGATCATTAAAAAAAGCGTGATACGATAAAAGGTGACTAACTAACCATATCGACATCGGATCATTTGTTTCAAGATTAACTCTTGGTGTTCTCTGCAATTTAAAAAATTTGGAATATCCTCGTAATATATGATAGTAATAAAAATTCTGGAGAGTTCTCATAATATAGTAATTCCAAAAGCGCGTGAAGTCTACCGAACCGCACTTAGTCAGCGATAATCCCGCTGACGTGAGGAGCTTAAGAGGACTATATCTATCTCGCTTGCACATTCTAACAAGTTTAATGATTGTAAAAGTCTAGGTATACTTTCAATGATTGTGAAAGTCTAGTTATACTTTCAATGACCGTAAAGGTATGGGTATACTTTTGAAAAATTTGATTTATTATCACTATTGACAATGAAATATCGGACATTTTGGACATATTTAAATTTTCATACACAATTTTTTACACAGAAAAATGTCGAGACTAATAACGAATTGTTTTCGCCCTTTTTCTCACACAAGACCCGAGCACAAATATTTATCTGCCAAATAAATATCTGCCCCGGCCGGGGATCGAACCCGGGACCTTCGGCTCGTCAGTCAGGGTCATTGAAAAACGCGCCACTAAATACTTACCATTTTCACGCTGGTTCGCAGATATAACTAAACAATTTAGCCTTTGCGGCACTATATTATAGATATAATTTTCTAGCTTGCCCTTATCTTATCCGAAATATTATTATTCGCCTTTCCTTAATTAAATCCTTTTTATGGTTATTTAACAGATTATCAAAATCTATCTTATCAATTTCCTAATCTACAGATAAGTTTCCGCTAACTGCCGATAACTTAATAAAAGCATGGATTGTTTCCTGTGCAACAAATTATACCATCTTTTAGTTTTTTTGTATTTTTATTTTCGCCTAACGAACAAGTAGACAGGCCTGATGCTAAGTGGTCACCGTCGTCTTCGGATACTCGCAACATCACAGGAGTCGCCAATGCGTCGCCGGGTCTGAAGGAGAGCTCTTTTTGCGCCTCTTTTGAAGAACCCCATGTCCTAGTCCACTGAGATAACCTCGAACAGAAGCTCATCTTACCTTGCTTTACTCATGAAGACTTAAAATGCAATTTATGATTCAAAAAAATGTATTTCACCTTCCTAACAACACTTCCTTCCGCAAAGCGTCATACCAAGTTTTACTTCAAAAGATTTTAATTTGTTTTAAACTACGTCTGAAGTTAAGCTTGAATGTCTTATCAACAAGGGAGCAAAATTTTATATAACTACATTAATTACTTATTAAATCCACTTTCCAATCCCAGGTCTGCTGGAAGAGAATTCAGTTTTGAAATAAGCAGCATCTATGTACAATTTTACGAATTATGCTCTATAAAAGATTTTTTTGTGTAATAAATAAAAAATATATTAATTAAAAGACCATCAGCATTATCACATCCCTACACTGAGCACGGGTCTCTCAGAATGAAAAAGGTTTAAATCATACTCCAACACTGACCAACTGCACGTTGATGGATACTTTTTAAAAGTACCACACTTAAGGTTCCATCTTTCCATCCATATGTATGGATGACTAATGTCGGCATCCATACTACGGATTTTATCATTTCGAATTTGGTCGCGTAGTGAAGTCCCGAGCATTGCTTTCCATAGCGCTCTGAGTGACCTTAAGCTTGCGAATGAGGCCAAGAATCTCCTTAGAGCAGTATCTACCATGTTTCTGGACATGGTAGATAGGGTTTCTGTTGACTAAATGCCTTATTAAATTGAAACTTCAACGAATAACCTGTTTTTACTGATCATAGAGTTTAAAATGGTTTTTTCTTATAACTGATAATTGATTTATTGAGTTCAAAATGGTAATTTTTCAAGAATCAAGTCTCAGAAAATGTTGTTATTTCTTGGAACAACAACATACAAGCAGTGTATTAGTACAGTTTCAGCTTTCTAGGCAATGATGTAATTAAAAAACAGTCAAGTTCAAAAATTTAAAAACAGTCAAAAATAAATTACTTTTAATTATTTTTTAAATTATTTATATTGCCATAGATTTTCTTAGTTGACGAAACCCAGAGTGTGAAAAATTATTCGTTATGGTGAAGAGGTAAATTTCGTATTCTACTAAGAAATAAAAAGTTATTGGTTTTAAGTCGTTAGGTAAATTAAAAGGCATGAAAATAAACAACAACGATAGTTATAAAAAACCTTAGCTTATATTAAGTAGCAACATTCCTGCTTATTTACAACACGTAATTCCATAAGACCTTTTAGTAACTGCATGTTGAAGGCTTTAAACATTGGTATAATATTATGTTAGTACAGCTTATAAGAATCTGTACAAATTATACTACAAAGTTTGCTATTAACGGCACCAATAATGCGGCGATTGAGAGCATAGAAGTGACTGCAGAGCTAGGGAGACTAGGAGTCGTGGGCTGGATTAGTGGTGGTTGGGAGACGGTGGTCGGATCGACGATCTGAACGGGCGGCGGTGTACTTGCAGTAATTTCTTCACTTCCTACATCTAAGTAATTGCTGACATCGTCCTGCACTTGCGTGGCCCACGCGATTCCTGAGAGCGTGGACGCCGCATTGTTGATCACGCCCTGGTAAGCATCTCCGAGTGCTTCACGGTTCTCGCTTGCCCAGGCTTGGAACTGTTGAAAATATGACGAATCTTAGACGGAACTTAGTTAAATATGGCCCAGGCTTGAAATTGTTGAAAAGATGACGAATCTTAGACGGAACTTAACTAAAAACGGCCCATGCTTGAAACTGTTGAAAAGACAACCATTCTTAGATTTAACTAAACAAACAATGGCCAAAGCTGAAAACTGTTTTAAAGATGACAAATCATAGATTTAGCTCAACACAATACAAAGAAAACTAATATAATTAGTTTATGATATAAAAAATGAAATATATAATAAATTTATGAAGTAATATAATATATATGAAATATAAAAGCCTGTAACTGATACAAATTTACAGATGATATTTTAACCATACGTTTCGGATTTTTTTTCAAGATTTTTACAGGAATACTTACGACACTGATGAAGCCGCTGCATAGATAAAATGTGACAAACGTTAAGAAAAAATACTTAAATCTAAGTAATCTTTTAAATATTAATTAGATATGGATCTCACCTCTTGTACTTTGGCAGGTGTTCTTAGTCTTGAAGAAATGTAAGATAGCGGTGTCGTTGCAGACCCGAACCTAAAATTTAAGTCAATATTAAATTTTTTAGTCAAAAATTTATTTTCTTAATCTGTCAAATAGTTTCGTGAATAAAAAATTCTTCAGTCAATATTATTTTATTCATTTCTTCATCATGAGGAATGTCTGAACGACATATATTCGAAAAAAAACCATAATATAATAAGCCATTACTTTCTTATTTTATTCCTTTTTAGTTAATTAATAAATTAAATGTGCAAAATATGCGATCGAATTTTAAAATTGCGAAACGCAACGCCATGTTTAAATCGAAACGCGACGTCATCGGCGATGGTGTAGACGTTTGTATGGTGTGTAGTCTTTGGATTACGAATTTGGCGTCTTTTGACGTCATACTAACCACGCGAAAAATGGTGGCGTTTAAACAGCTCAAATTTATTCTCGGTTTTAAATTTTTTTTTTTAATTCATTTCATTTACTTGAAATATTTTCAATGTTTTGTATATTATTACTATTCTATAATGATGTAAACAGTGATTTAAAAATATTAAAAATAACATGCATATACTCTATTGTATTCTGACTCTGCCGTCATTACACGTCGACTCCACCACATTCATATAACATCCTACATTTAAACATTCACGCGGACGAAGTCCTAGTCTTAAGAAAAGGAATGGCTTTATAAGACTTTATAAGGTTGTATAAGGTATTTTAAGGTTTTATAAGGTTTTATAAGATTTTATATGGCTTTATAAGGGTTGTATAAGGTTTTATAAGATTTTATAAGGTTGTATAAGGTTTTATAGGGAAAACTTACGCTCGAGTAACGTTATCGAGGTTAGCCTTCATGTAATCAAACACAATTTGGGTATTTCCTTCGTTGCCGCTGGTCGCTGAATTGAGGGCACTCGTGTAGTCTTGAGGACGGATTAGGAAGTTATCGTCAACAATTGCATCCAGGTACCTAGAGGACAATTAAAAAGCAACCTTATTTCAAGTTCAAAAGGTATATTTGATTCACGGCATACTGTCATATTATTATATTTAAGCAAAATAATCTTGTGACAACATTGATAATCGTAGTAGGTCCTGATTTTCGTTTTCAAAGTATTAGGTGTCAAGGGGGTTAGTGGTGTAACGCAAGACGAGGCTATTGGTATCACCTTACACAATTAACTCCAAGATTTTATTTGGTTTTTTATTTAGGTACATGGTTAATTTTTTTTGTATCCAAGCAGTCGTTTGTGTACAATTTTATCGCAATAATAAACTTCCTTAAACATTGCACATTATGAAGTGCTTATTTTCTTCGTGAAGATATAGAACAGAAATAAAAGATTCGAATAGTTCACATGCAAATAAATCTTAAAATCTTTAAAAAAAAATGGTATTTGTATTGAAATAGGTTTGGCATCACTTGCGCGCGGATATTCCAAACATTTCGATTATTGTAAAAGTCTATGTAAACTTTTGAAAAATGTTAAGTTTTGGACATTTTATTTTCATATAGGCTAATTTTTGACAGAAAAAGAATGGCAATACTGCTTTTCGCCTTTTTTCTCTATCAAAAACTAGGTATACGAAAATTTAAATGTCTAAAATGTCCTTAATGTTAGTGTCAATAATGATCAAATATCTTTCAAACGACGATAAACTTTAAGGTGTTGGACAATAAAGGATAAAATAATAATATCGGAGCGCTTTTTTCAAGAGTCGTCTACCGAGACTTTTACAATCATGGAAAACAATAGAATGTGCGAACGAGAGATGGGAAATGTCATAATCTTCTTAATGATACTTACTTTCTAATAGAGGAAGCAAAAGGAGTGCATCCAATGTTCTGAATAATGAGGATCTTCTCATTATAGACATCGTGGGTCCGGAACCGTTCGAAGAGGAACTCAAAGTCCTCCTCCGTGCCATCGCGGAGAGCATTGCAGTAGACCCAATTGCGGTTGTTCACAGGCACTCTATTAGTTAAAAAAAAAAAATAACAAGAAATTAGAGCATAATATTCATAGCATCATTCATTCAGTATTCATAGTAGCTTCCGGTTTCTTCGACATCCTAGTCAAAGCCGGGGGAATATGTTCCTGCGTCTCATCGCGGCTCGCCAACAATTCTGGCGTGAGTGATAAATTAAGGTGAGTATAGCCGCTACGGATATTACTAGTGATACATACTCATGACCAGTGGTGCGTAGCAGGTTGAACTGCGCTTTGGCGGCATTGCGGCAGGCGGCTACGTTCAGCTGGCACATGATAGGAGCCAGTTGCCAGCGCAGGTAGCCGTCCAGGAAGGACTCATCGGGGATCGGATCGTATCTAAGCTTGGCCATTACATGCGTCGCCCACTGAGAGATCATCGACTGCAAAATAATAGTGCAAATCACGTTCTCCATTCCAATGGAAAATTGACTACATACAAATACAACGATGCGACGAGCAAGATTAATAGAACACAAAATTTATTAAATTCTATGATTTCGAAATTTAAAAGGCAGTGACAGCCTATTGGTTTAGATTTTCGCCTTATCGATGGTCTCCCGAACTATCTTCCCCTTTGATCAGTCCAAGCAATGTCGGTAACCTTTGTTGGTGGATGTAAACAACACGATCTCTTAATTAAATCACGTACCTCCAATCTGGTCTGGTGAACAGTTCCTGCAAACCTACTTCTCAGCCAGGTGAAACCAGTCATGGCAGCGACCCAGGGAGAGTAGTCAGTCTCATTTTCCAAGAAAGAGAGGATATTGAAGGCCCTGGTGTAGGACATGAGACCGGAGCGCGCAAATTGAAATACGTCGTTTACAATCTGGAAGAAGTCGAAAGTGTATTAGTTGAATTGTCTTTTTTTCACGAAGCAACGGATCGACAAGAATTTGTATAGAGATCGTCATGTGCAGAGTTAAATGGCAACTTGAGCAAAAATCTCTAAAGGGGTAGACTTTTCGTATAGAAAAACGAATTTTAGGATGTTTGTGTGTTCGTATTTCCTCAAAATAAAGTTAAACCTTCTGAGGATGAGTAAGTAGAAAAACTACAATTGGACCAAACTCACATACATGCCAATGCTACGATGATTTTTATGTAGAACAATAAAAATCACGTTTGTAATTTTGTAACATCAGAGTGGAAATTTTTTAAAACACTAACCTGAGCCCTGTTGTATTCATGAATTAGCGTCCGGTTAGGTCCTCTGAGTGCAATCACAATGAGATCCCAAGTGTAATCATCATAGTTCACTCTATAATAACCTAAAACACACCGGGAAAATTTTGTAAATTATAGCAATAACAACCCAATGCTCCAATGCGAATTGGTGAAGGGTTAGTGGCCAACCCGAGTGTCGGTGGTTATTAGGACTCCTGAAGGCCTCCGACAAGGTTTTACGACTTATTTAACTTAACGATAAGAACCGGGACCGTGCTTAACGTGTCCTCCGAAGCACGGAAACTCCAGATTTGTTTCACTTTAGCGGTCACCCATTCAACTTAAAACCGCAGCCGGGATTTACACATTTAACACACGCCACGCGTCTATGAGCACCTCAAATAATAATAACAATAACAATACAAAAACTTTCAATATCTGATAACTAATAAGGAAAAAAATTACCAGTTTGTTGTTTATTGAAAATCACCCATTGGTCACCAACGGATCCGCGGTCGATCACAGTAACGGCCTTGTGAATAATGTCACTGGGCTTCGTGTTCTCAAAGTCATAATCGCTGGCGGTGGCAAAAGTGATAGGTATAATCCAGTTAGTATCCACGGATGAATACCCCGTGTTGATATTGAAACGGCGCTGAAACGAACAATCGATTTGAGAATTTGTACATCTTGAGAGTACAAAAATCTTCCTTCATCTGTCAAATTACCTGAGTAATGGTCATTCGTCCAGTTTGGTGGTTCACCTGGACGGTAATGACTGGATGTCCAGGTTGCTCAGTCCAAGTCTTGTAATAGTCAATCACTGAGAAGTTAGGTCCGTACCGTTCAATAGCTCCAGTCGCTACGGCAGCATCTTGCAGAGCTTGGAACAGGTGAATGGGAAGAGCGACGTCCAAAGCCCTATAAATGATAATCCGTATGAGGAAATTTCGCCAAAACTCAATGAAATAATTTCCATAAGACGAAACTATACTCACCTTGCCGTATGCTTCCAGCTTTATAATGGTGCGCTACAAGGAATTAGAAGATAATATGATGCTATCGTCACCATTTCTCCATCGCAACACTCGCCGATGACTCAGGTTACATCCAAACCAACTGAATTCGTGGCGTTCCTCCACAGACCGGTTTGCGCAATAGTTTATGCCGCCCACGTGTTAATTGTGGAATCAGCTTCGCTCTGAGATTTTCTCAGTGGACTATGAAATGGGGATTTTCAAAAAAGGTGCAAATAGAGCCGTTGTGGCCAGCGACGCATTGCTGAAACCTCTAGTATTACCATCAGGTGGCCCGTGTGCCTGTTCGTAAGCCCTAAATCTATAAAAACATAGTAATACCTATTGACCAGGTAGTTCCTTAAGCCTTGTCTATGAACATCGAACCCAAGGAGATGTTCAGTCATCCTGATTACAGCGGCACCTTTGTTGTATGAGATTGTTGAAAACATGCTGCTGACGGATGCTGGACTTCCTATTCCAGGGTTTGTGAGCGGTTGAGGGCTATTACTTGAATCGCTTAGTAAGGCCGTGTGAACCTGCTCATTAATGAAACGAGTGTCCAGGCGCATGTAACCTTCGACCTTGGAATAAAACAAAAATATGATTTTTAATAATGTTCAAGCAGATAGTATATGAATGAGCGATGTAGGTATTGTTTAAGCTTGTAAACCCTTAATACGTACCCAGTGGGTAAGGAAGTACTGATAGTATCTTGCGAAGCCCTCATTCAGCCAAAGTACATCCCACCATTCGTTGGTGACCCAGTTACCAAACCACATGTGAGCGATCTCGTGAGACAAGATGTAGGCGATCAGCTGCTTGAAGTAATCATTGGTATGATTCCGGTCGTACATAATGTAAGCCTCCCTGATGAAAGAAATTCGAATTTAGCGACAGTATTTAATTGATTGCTTTTCGTTTTACTATGATAACACTCAAAATTATGTCGTTGAACATTTTGTTTATATTTAAAGACATGCATTACCCACCCTTAATTTATTTATTTATAAAACTTTATTACACCAATAAAAACAATAATGGTATAAAAGGTGGACTTAATACCAAAAGTATTATCTACCAGTCAACCTTTGTGCGAAGCAGAAGGCGGACGAAAGCTTTTCTGTGAATTTAATAGGCACAAAACCTACCTGTATGTCAATAGCCCCCAGTTCTCCATAGCACCGGCTCCGAAATCAGGAATAGAAGCC
>DWLO01004056.1:0-10332 GCA_018245335.1 Dalla quadristriga | reverse complement strand
ACTCGTTCTAAACAATCAATCCTCTTTATCTAAAACCAATTAAAAACAAATTTCATTAAACCTACCCATTTTATTTATTTGTCTATTAATAGGGTACCTACCTACTACATTTATTTGATAATGTTAAAGTAAATATGCCATGAATCAATAATAACTTGTTTCTAGTAACAATAGAAACAACGTTTAGCCTACTCTACTCTGGAACACACGGACGATTGCTATTAAAAATGCTCCCTTAAGGAGCTCTAATTTATAAGTCTTGGAGAACATTACCTAAAGTCACCTTCATGACTAAGAAATCTCCATAATATTCTCAGTTCTCAAAGTCATGTGAAGTGAAACCTGCATGACTGAGTATTCTTCATAATGTTCTCAAAGTGGTGTGAAGTGAAACCTGCTTCAGATTTTATACTAAAAAGGTTAATCAATCATATAAAATTCATTGGAATGTCCGCAAACTGGACTATAGACATGTAACTATTTAGATGTCTGCTTAATGAAGGTCATTTTACAATTATGATGTCTATTCTCTTTGGTATTGTTATGGAAAAATGCAGAGGGAGAGAAAATTACCTCTTAGCCGAAGGGCCCTCCTATTTCTCCTCAATTTCGCCTCTATTTCGGCTAAAGCCAAATAAGCTCATGACATGCAGTTTGACTCTGGATAGTTCAAAAACATCAGTGACCTGCTCAGAGTAATTAAAAAAATACATACGTTACTTGCCTATCGCGCGTGTTCTAAAAACCTATGATGACCAGCGTCACAGGTTTCGTTACACCTTTTATTACAGAGCGTACCGAAGAGGAGGTTTTCGTTTCCTTTTATTATTATTTTTATTTTACTCTTTATTCTACACCATAAATAAATAAATAACAGTTAAGACATACTCATGATCAGAGATGATGACACTACAGTAACCACTACTTCCTCTTCTCCCCTCCCTACAGTAGATTTACTTTTCAAAAACTCAATTTTAATTGACTGTTAATTTATAGAAACGGATGTATACAAAAAAGTTAGAGACTATCACGCAAACTTTTAACACCGGAAATGGACCCATCAGTAAATCAAAATTGCACTATTAGGCGAACGGTCGCGAGCTGCAAAGGACCCGCCGAGGCCTCACTATTCATTAGGCCCGTGAGAAATCACCAGGCGGACAGACCGCACTAATCGTCCATAATTTGCTGTTACCACTTAAACCATTTTAGGACTTAGTTGACCCCTTTGACCAAAACTCCATTCATAAAATTTTTTCGGCGATGATGGCTGCGGTATATCGAAAAGAAATAATTTAAATAATTTTATACAAATCGCCAACAAACACTAAAAAGCTGTTTTAAATTTTATATCATAACAACAGTTTCATTTTAAAAACCAATAAATAAGAAAGCGTTGACAAATTTTATTTATACACTCAATCGATGTCACAGAACCGGTGCCATTGACGTGAAGCATCGCCGCGTCGTCTAATCCAAACTTTCAAATGCTTGCTTTACGCTTCTTATTCATAAAATGCTAATACGCCGACGAGTTCCGGATTTTTCTTGCAAAATTTACAGCTTGAGGCGTCGAACTTACCGTCGCCATAACTTATGTCATTACTCCTAATTAACACCTGACAAAAACTATTTAACTTTAGACGTGATGTGAAAGTGTTCGTACACGATTTATTGTAATTAGTAATGGCTATTATAAAAGTAATTCAATTTACGATATTTGAAGCGAGGTGCTAATGGGTGACCATTACCTTTAAGTGCTCATTATCCTATTGGGATTGAGACAACTTTAAAATCTGTCATGAAATAAATGAAAACGGATATTCGAAATTGGTACAATAAAACGCTTAGAGCCAATAGGTTTATCGCGTCCACTTCCTACAGCCGCGCTAATAACCAAAACAAACAACCACGACGGACACAAAGGGACGCAAATAAGGCCAAAAAGCGGTAATATAAAAAAGTGTGCCCGTTTTTATAACGCTACGAGTAAGTGTGAGGTCGGGGCGAGGAATGTTGGCGCCTGTCTGAGTACGTATACCTGTCCGTTTATCAATGGGCCGTGGACAATAAGTTGAAAAAAGGTACAAGAAAAAATATTAAAAAAGCGCTTCATCAAGCCTATGCGTCCGGCAAGGGTTGTCGCATAGAGCATTCGGTACTCACTGTTACCCCTATGTTACTTCCTATTCATTTAATTTTCATATCCACAAAACAGAAATAGAAAACTTAAAACGTACTGAGCTCGTAAATTTATAAATCGATCGACATAATTCTATAAATTCGTGTAATAATTCCTCGTAATCTCTTATATTTCAGTCAAGCCCAGATATTGTTATCCAATATTAAAACGCCATTGAGAGGCATTCCGCTAGCGTATAGGCAATAAGTTTCCGACATTGTCACATGTAGGCTTGCCACCCCGGCGTGGAACGACGTAAATATCCCGAGTAAAGCCTAACACAACTCAAGATGAACACGACAAAACTGATAAGAGCCTCGCCTCGGCCGAGACATCCCAATTTAGTGCCGGGCCGGAGATAACGCTATTATACAGCTTTTAACTATACTGACGATACGCTAAATGTATTTAAAATCACCTTATTGTGGCTTTTTGAGATACGGATAGTGTTGCCTGGCATTATTGCTTTTGAAAAGAGTACTAGATATCAAAATAGTGGTGTTTAAAGGAAATAAGTATAAAAAGAATATTACAACTTACAAAAATATATTTTTATATAAATCCATATTTTTAAAATTCCTTAAGCCAACCAGTGAACTTTATCATTTTACAAGTTGCAGCAGGTGGCGAGACATGAAACGATGTTTTGATACTCATAGGTATTTCTCGGGACGCTACCTCCAGTGAGTAGGTACTATTATGGTAGATAATATATTATACGTATATAACACGGTGCCGCTAAACATTAAACAAACTCCGTTCGAATGGCTAAAAGATTTTTTTATAAATTTCCTGATAAATACATGATTATGTCCTGACTGATTCATCAACGCGGAAGCGAAACCGCTGAAGCCAGAGTCTGGAAATTTTGACAGTAGCTACCTTAGATTACGTTTTTTATAACATAAAGGTAAGTAAGTATATGGAATGATTTATAAAAATCCACCGCTACTGGGATCAAAAGAGGTGCTACGCGGGCGAAACTGCGGGGTATACAGAGTTTATAACTAAAACCTCTGATTTAATTGAAGAATCAAATCAAATCTCAATTAAAAAGTCTTCCATGTTTTTACATGACAAGTATAAAGTTGATTTTTGTATACTAAGGCTATGCGTATGTTAGAAACGTCACTGTGCTAAGATTATGCTTTTATAATACAACTACTTAGTTAATCATTACCAATCACAAGCTAACTACTTAGCACGGGTCAGCTCTCAGACATACAGAAAAGGGTAACCTTCGCGTTTATATCAGAGCTGTGAGCCTGGGATTCGAAACCCAGACTCGCCGCTTATTATTATTTGGTTCAACATTAATCCATCACCGCACCGGCCCAGTAGGTACTAAGCGTGGGTCACCTCTCAGAACGAAAAAGCCATAGCCTACATAGGCACATCTTCCACTGACTAAGTGCAGGTTTGCAGACTTCATACAACTTTGAGGGTGTTTTGAGAGTTGTCCTTCAGCAGCCAGATATTGAGTTACTTAAAACGCACATTTTAACTCCGAAAAGTCAGAGGGAGGCGCATGCCATCCATCCATCCATCACGCTTCAGAGGTCCATAGCTGTGCGTAATCCCTTCCTCCCTCCCTTAATCGACGCAGCTCCGTCCGATTCTGTGCCCTCTGAATCCAGCGGTTTCCACCGTCGTCAGTCCACCTTGTCGAAGGCCGGTCTGTGCTTCTTTTTCCGTGTCGTGGTCTCCATTCGAGGACCTTTCTGCCCCATCGGTGATCAATCCTTTGAAAGACGTGGCCTGCCCCGTGCCACATCAGCTTGCTTACTCTGCGAGCTATGTCAGTACCCTTTGTTCGTCTACGAATTTCATCACTTCGGATTCTGTCGCGTAGCGAAATACCACGCACATTTAGTTACTGAACACTAATTGCGTAATACATTTTAGTGTCGCATTATAGTGTCAGAATGAGACGCGGAGATAATAGCGCACATGAAGGGCTCAGTGGTCGCCGTGTGTGACCGGCCAGGCTCGAATTTCCGTTTAACTAATTGAGCGAAAACGACATAACACGCCATTCAGCGTCCAACTAATGAATGACCCTCGAAAAAGCCAATTTGTAGTTTTTTTAACACTTCAATTTGTGCCGTAAACCCCAAAAAAGTTTCGAACGAAACCACAATCGAATTAGTGTCCCTTGTTCCAGAGATTACAGGACTGTCCGGCTCTTATCTCGGTCGTTCGTTATTTTATTGGCTTGTAGAGAGTAAGTCGATAAACACGACGCATAATGGCCCATAATGAATCGTCCTCGCTAGCGGTTTGACTAATCATAAAGGTTTTATGGGTGTCGTCTCTGAATACTCGGTTTATGACGGAGCCTTGCCTATTTCCCTATGCGATGTCAATTTTGATGCATAAACAGCCAATAAAACCATCGAACGAGTCTGTATGTAAATTATAGTAAGCCTTTCGTGTAACCATTGCGTTCGGATCTTGATTGACAATTAACAAACCTGTCAATATTTGAGTCCTACAATAAATTTTATGTTTATACCTCATAGGAACGCCGATCTGTCATAAAGAATGAAGATCCGATACCAGTATTATTCACATTATTATTATTGTTTATTCTTTATTGAACACAATACGAAAATACAATGGTTTACACACAACATTATTGAAATCTAAGGTACAAGGTGGTCGCAAAGCAGCGATTTCTTCCAGACATTCTCTGTTGTTATTTTAATCACGCTGAGAAAATTTAAATGTCAACTTAAATTATAACTTTTGAAGTCAAGAACGGTGCAAAGTTTGGATTATAATTAGTCCCATCCGGCCCAATACCTATGAACGTTAGCATAAGACATAACAACAACTTATCAATAACTTACTGTATAAGTTTGAAAGGAATACTTCGATATGCAATTACTAAAATAAAGTTAACTCCGGAATTACTGCTTTTATCATCAGTGCTGTTAAACTATTTGATGGTAGGAGTAGATAAAGCTTACTTATAAAATACAAATTAAGACACGCTCTAGATAACCTTTATTGTAACAAATTACTTTTAACTGTTTTTTGTTCAGGCCAAATTTAACAATTTGTGATAACAATGAGCACAATCTGCTGGTACTGAGTACGTATATTATTGCAACTGTTCACAATGGTTGACATAGATCGCTAACGGCCTTACCATTCATTGTCCACATAAAACGAGTCACATTAATATTATATTAATGAACAAAATGGTACAAACGGCGTAAAAGCGCTATTCATAAGGCGAATTAAAAGCGTATTAAAATGTCTCAAATGTCAAATTGCGAGGACGCATGGCTTATTAGTGCCCTCATGACTGCGTGTTACAATCAGGTGTAACAGGAATATTGAGTTGCAAACAAAGCCAGAGATGTCCAATAGAAAATCACATTAGGTCAATTGGAGCATCTAATTTGACATCCATCCCTCTTAAGTCCACTGCTGACCATGAGCCCAGGTGGCACCATGGCAACTGAAGGATTTCCATTTAAGGACCTCTATTCACCATTGCTTATCACGAACGACCCCTCTGAACGATGTGGCCAGCCTATTCACCGCATCAGCTTGTTTATTCCGCGAGCAATGTCAGCCATCTTCTTTCGTCCACGAATTTCATCTCTCTCCATAGCACGCTGGGCGACCTAATGCCTGCGAATTAGGCCGAGCTTAAAAGGCCACGTGTCGAATCCGTATAATCATCACTGATGAAACCTACTTTCCTGACAGTTCTCTAAAATATTTTCAAACTTGCCCAGTGCGGTAAACATTGCTAGTCTTATTTATAGCCATACACCAAAAGTAGGTAAATTCGTCTCTGTGCCCGTGCAGTAATAGTAAGTAATATTTTGACGAGAATTTCAAAATTTTAAACATGACTTACAAAAAGTTACATGTAGAAATTACACGTTACATTACGGTGTGACAGGCACACCACACATCCATGGAAATATCCAACTATGGTCGTGAAATAGATGCCGCTCGTTTTGCCACTAATGACTTCCTGTATTTTTCTGTATGGCAATTATTTCCCATGGGTGAGCCGAAGACGATCGTTTTTATACGTACTTCAGGGATATATGCGCGACCCATGCGAGCAAATTACTTAGATGCATTTATGTTACCTATTAAAGAGATATACGATATAGGAACCATACAATAAAAACAATTAAAGTTGACACATTAGATACAAATGCATTCAACTGTAATAACACTAATAACCTTTACATTCAATTCTATTTCCGTATTGCCTTGCAGGTTCTTATACTTTTATAAATAAATATAAATTACAGAGATAGAGTTATTTAATTAGGAGCCCTGATAATTTGTACAAAACATTATTATGAGCGACATATCTATAACAAATGATATGATTAGTATGTTAATAGGCAAATTAATGAATATTGCTATAAGCTATCCCTTCTCAGATTACTAGTTTAATAAAGAAAACATTTTTAGCCTATAAAATATTTTTTTGCTATAATTTTACCTAATTTATTTTAATTGGTAATAGGCATATCTGTCACGACATGTACAATGTGTATTATGAACTGGATCATTGACTAGGCCTGGTAGAAATCACTGGCCAAAAAGATGAGTTAATGCATGGGGCCTGCTATTCGCTACTCATCGACGAGCTCGATATATTTATAGGTTCTCAAACTTATGACACGCGGTGACTTACACATGACGGCGTCGCTGACATCGCCCAAATTAAAAGATGTAACTATGAATTTTCTAAGTTATGTGCACTATAAGTAATTGAATATCGTCTACTTTCGGTGGAGGAAACCTGCATGCCTGAGAATTTTCCATAATATTCTCAAAGGCGTGTGAAGTCTGTCAATCCGCACTTGGTCATCGTGGTGGACTATGGCCTAGCATTTCTCATCCTGAGAAGAGATTAATATTTATAAATCTATTATGTTTAGACAAACGAGTAGAGTATAGCAGTTACGTATTATTTACATGAAATCTAAATTTTCTGTTTTATCAAACTTTTGATGAATTTACTTAAGGAATTTACTAATTTACACAGAAACTGTTGAGATATCAGAACTAAAAATGTACCGTAACAAGATAAGTATAGGATTTTATAAACAGACAAATATAATATCAAAAATAAGTACATTAGATCTTATTATTCTTACATCTACAGCTTCTTCTTCTTCTTCTTCTTATGGAAGTTGCGTTGATGTAGATTTGTTTACCGACCTTTACTTATGACAAATTTAAATCCGTTAAACAACTGTTACTTTACATCTCTGTAAACAAACCTTCGCACTCACAATATTAGTAAAGAATATGAATTTATTGAACATTGTAAGGTAGTGAAAGTTGCTCCAAATGCGCGTTACAAACTAATCAAATAAAAGCAACAGACCCGTCACGACGTGGATATGAATGATTGAAGCAGCTCGCTTGTTCCAAAAACACGGTAAATGAATTATAATAAAATCGCGTCGATCGTCATCGGAACAAATGGGTTGTACATGTCGCGCCCACGCCGAAGCGCCCGCGCCGCCGGCGTCGCCTCGCGTCGACACGTTCTTAAGTGATACCAAAGATAAAGCCATAAATATGGAAAAATATACTAGTCTCCTTAACCAATACTGGCTTATTCAGCCAAGGAATAGCGAGCTACTTAATTTCGTTCAAACGAAGAAATTCTCATGCAAACAAATACAAAATCTTTCTTTATGTAATAAGGTGTTACATTAGTATTTTTAATTTTTAGGCAATTCCGCTTATTGTTTTATAATTATTATTACATATACAAATATGTTAACTTATAATTAAGGCTTTAAGTTTATAAAGGAGATATACAGCAACAGGATCGATTCGTCTTTTGAAATGTTAGGTATGCGTAACTCTTTATGCGTATGCGTAACATGCGTACCTCTTTTTCACTGATAGAGAAAATTTATCATTTCACAGGATCTTGATCAAAACAAGTTTTCAATCTAATGGCACTGGTTCGTAGTGTTTTACCAGAGCCTTTCCTTGCAATAGTTTGTTATTACGATTGAGCTGTTTAGGTTAAGTATTATATATAAACATGTACATGTACACAAATAAAACACATTCCTACACTAAACAATTGCATACTATTTAATATTTAGACACTATGAATGCCGTGGAATAACCTTATGTAAAAAATGTATTTGAAAATAATAATGATATGATAGGATAAGAGCCATTTAACCTTGGAAAGGAAAGGAAAATTCACAATTTACATCACCTAAACTGGGACGCCGATCGGAACGTTGACCAGTAAAACAACAATTATTATAATGTCGCTGTTGTTTGGGACTCCCCGAGGCTGCGGAAGACGGCGACCAACTTGAAAGGAACAAAATTACTAAATGACACATACGTAACTTAATAATATGTATTATTACAACTTCACGTTATTATAGGGTGCGGTTAGAATTATTCGCAATGGGCTTTGACATGAACAATTGAACATGACCTATTTCATGCAAGGTTTGTGTGGATAAAAATGAGTAAGAAACGTAATATTCTTTTTTACCCAGATAAGTAATTATTTATTGGTCTGATTTCCGAAAATCGATATTTTCACTGATGTCGACGTTTTGAGTGCTAGGAAGCTATTCTGTATAATTAATTTGATTCCGTATATTCCGTATATATGATGTGTTACATATCAAAATAATCCTTTATTAACCCTATGACAAAACGCTTTCTTTCTCGTTTTATGCCGTAATTGCAATTCGTAGAGTCAATAACGGGTTGTTTCAGTAGTTCGCCTGTTTCCACCAGGTTCAACTGTTTCCACATTTTTTATTTCGGTTTACGTAAATCCCGTATGTTTATGTGAAATATAAGAAAAGTCTTCTAGTCTTTTGTTTTTAGGAAGATGTAAGTTACTTTAATATGTTTTATGAACTGAACTGATTGTATCGTCTTATTGGCACTATTGTATTCAGTTTAATGTTGACTATATTTTGAAGTTAAGTATGTAGTTATAATTAAACAAACGTTTGAAAATGATCAAAGTATACTTTATTTTTTATGATTTAAGGGACTTTGTCGCTGAGCGACCACATCGTCCCTTTAAGGATAGACAATAAATTAAAATACAACATAAATATCAAAGTATACTTAATATATTTATTGTCACCAATACTGCATACCTACTTCTAGCATTGATTACGGCTATGCTGACTTTTCGTAAATAACAATTTACACGGATGCGCGGCTATTACCGATGGCGTACAAATAATAGGTGTTTCTACACATGGCGCGTTTAATGCCTACCCGCAACAGCGAAGACTACGAATGTATCTCGGAGGCACGTACAAGTAAATGAAGAGAATCGAGCTATCCAGGCGATGGGCACTACGTGACCGCAATACCGACAATCTAGAGGCAATCATTGGGTACTAGAACCCTTGACGCGGATATACAAGAGACATCGCTTTAATTCATCAATTTAATGTCATACAGGGTGAATTTTTCAAGTGGGCTTGATATACCAAATCCGAAACTAAGAGGAATAAAGAAATATGCTAAAAGGAGTCTAGGGACCAGTTTTGATAATAACTAGAACTGTATCCTTACATTTTAAGAAAAACCTTTTTATTTTTTTTATTTAACAAACTAAGTACAGTGTTTTCTTGGCATCCTTCTGCCAAACTGCGAAACCGTTTGTCGGAAGCAGTTCCCGTGGTTCCTCGGTAAGTACGTACTTCAAAACTAATTAACAAGTTATATTTAAAATAACCTAAAATTAACAACTATAAGTTGCATGTTAATATAATATTATGCGTGTATACACGTGTGTTCGTATTTATATATATATGTGTCTTTTTGTGTGTATATATAAAATTATTATGGATGTGTGCTTGTGTATATGTATGTAATCATGTCTGTATATATGTTTGTTTACTTCGATGTAGTGACTAAGTATGTCTGTATTGTGAGAGCATATTTTGTCGCTATGTACGTAGTCTACCCGATGTATAGTATCCGGTAAACTACGGACACAGGGACAAGTAATGTTTTCATATGATAGTCTAAGTTTGATTTGTATTATTATTGTTTCTAAACATGTTTCTAGCCGGAAATACATAGGCACTTTCCTATCTAACTTAAAATAGCTTTCCAGAATATGACCCTTATAACATTAAGGG
>DWLO01004055.1:0-10334 GCA_018245335.1 Dalla quadristriga | reverse complement strand
CATTTGTAAATTTTATTTATTATTTAAAAGTAATTTATCAAATTATCGATCTGTCGTTATGCGCTTTGGAAGTCAACTGTGACATAAATCGCGTGCGATGATACAATTTCTAACGAGCGATTTAAAAATAGAGCCCCTGGCAGCGGCCAGGGGCATTTTAATCATATTTATATATGCAAGCACTTCGTGTATATTTATCTGGGTGAACTCTTCTAGCTTGCCAACCTTTCAATAACGCTACGAAGGCCAAAAGGGCCAACAACAACCATCCATTCGATAAAAATCTTTGCGCAAGATAATGCCCGATAATACTGCCTATATTGACGACATGTCTGTGTTGCAAACATATGAGTGCACATTGTTGTAAAAATGCAGAATATCCTTTTCGCGTATTGTCACCCCCAGACCTTGCAAAAGTCGTCAAATCCGTCATCATTGTCAACAGCTAACAATAGCACGCCAGTCATGAAAGAACGTGCCTCCGTGACATTATGCTTTCTGAGAAAACATTTTAATCACGAATTTTTACTATTGCGTACCTACTGCTAAAGATACAATTGTCTCAGCACTGTGGTTAAACAGTCTGCGAATTGGTTCAATTAGCGAACGTGAATTTGCATCGAAACTTACTAAACGGTTACTGTTTCGTGTCAGTAGCGTTGCTATCATTTGAAGAGTGGTTTGTTCTGTTGTTTGTACGGTGTTGGTAAGTTCACACGCATTGAACGAAAGAGTGGTTGGTTTATTTGCGAATTTCAAGTAACTAACGTTCCAATACTACCAAGATAGTTACTGGAACCCTAGAGTAGCTAGGCCGTACGACGAACGTTCCAGAACTTTCATGTTTGGCTCTAGCAGTAGAAGGCATCTGTGAACCCATTATCTTTCGGGCATTCATCCATTCGAAAGCAAGACCGCCGACACGACAGCGAGCGCGTGAGTCGAAAGATTTAGACCGCCAATGGAGCATTAGAATAAAGTCACTTAACTAAACACCGGAAACAGGCGTTACCCACCGTATCGAACCGAAGTCCTACCACCTAACTAGTGGTCCGTTTCATGCCAATTAACGCCGAATGTATTTATGAAACTAATCTAAAAGGATTATAATGTAAGCGTGCAGCTACAACCGGCGTCGTGACGTCACTGACAAGTAGGTCTTCGTTACCGGCTCCCGGTAACGATACGTGGCGTACGGTAACATACGGTTATGCGGCCCGTGTACATGCAAATACGCCTTATCCACTCGGAGATATCGTGTCGCGCTTTGCATATCGAAACGGGATATCTCTACGGGGTTAATCAAATCGATGTCTCCTAAGTAAGTTGTTGTAAGACCAAAAATGTAATTTTACAGATGAGCGCGTTACCAAGATATAAATGTCAGTAAAACGGAGCTTCAATTCACGGTCGGCTGTTTGCTTGAAGAATAGCCAAATTAAGAAATTATTATAAACGTAACATTTTATTATATCACCATCACTATAACGTTATCCAAGTGCTGATTGGCCATCTTCACATGTCTTTGATAACAATACCTATACAGGACAAAAAAACAAAAACAAAATATTGATTTCGGATGGGCTGTACTAAAAATCAGTGCTGGGTATTTGTCGAGCCCGCAGCTTAATCCTAGTGCAGCCCATTTGCAGTCTAATACTGCATTATAAATGTGTACTGATGTAAAATGCGTTTTGGTTTTTATTTTATAATAATGTGTCACGTACCAAATGTCTATGTTGTAGTGTAATTCTGCAATAAATAATATTCTCCTCTATTCTTAGAGAATCTTCTCGGTGTAAAACGGGAAATCGCCATTCGGGGCTTACATCAACTTGCTTAGGAGGCATCGAATATTTAATGAATCAATTTGCGATTTGATATGGCGTGGCCTTTGAACGCGGTGTGTTCTATCATAAACTCATTTTGATACCGTTTGGTTATTAAAATCAATATCTGTGATGTTTTAAGTATCCGTTGTCGTATCGGAAGTAATTCGTTCTAAATTTATTCATCCATTGTACTCATCACTTACACTTTGAACATTTTCTACTCAGCCTTTCAGAGGTCCATCCACAGCTGGATACAAACCTCTAGTCGGCGCTTGTCTAGCATTAAGGCCTCTGAATGCAGGCTTCCCGCTGTTTTCTTCAGTCAGTTTTATCGAGATGCGACCTGGGCCCATTTAACTCAAGCGCGGTTCCCATTCAGTGAAAGTTATTGTGTGGTATTGAAAAATAACAGGAAATAACTGTGACTGTTGCGGTTTACCACAAACCACTTACGCTTTGAACATTTTATACGCTTTTTTGTACTAATATTTCTATAATTATTTTGAAGCTTTTACATTATCATTTTTCAAGATGCATAATTCTGTATTAACAAGCTGAATTTCAAATGGTTGGATATAATGAAGCACTTTTCCAGTTACTACCATTCCATGAACGATAGTCAAATGTTGTCTTATCTATCGTATGTGGCGGTATAAGAAAGTACTTGGTAAGTATTCCGTTCCCCATATCTTATCTCAATTGAATAGATAAAACGCTACTAAGCTTGCCAAAGTGTTGTTGAATATTTTAACTTACTTTATTGCTCTATATTCGTTCGTTGTGGTAGTCTGTGGGCGTGGCGACTTCCACGGGCGCTATGAAAGGTATCCATTTGTACAAGACCGCCCTTTAGCCGGACTTCCAATCTGACAATTTGTTACATAAAATAAATGGCGAAAACATGATAATGAAATGAAAATGTCGACGGGTTTAACGATGCTATTTACATTCTTGTGTATTGTAATTGGGTTCACTTATAAATATTATACAATCACATTTTAATAAACAAAATTAGTAAAGATTGCTTATAGCTTCGCCTTTTTGATCTGTTCGTAGAAAACACTTAACAGGTATTAAATTAAACACTCGTAACAATATTGATTCAACGACTATAAACGATTGTTTATTTTATTTGACTATTTGAGCTAACTAAAAAGTATATTCAATTTTCTGTCTAAAAACCTAAAAAATATAATTAATTGCTGACTATACAATATTTTTAAATAGCTTTAAAAAGAAAACTGGAAACTGTTTGTTTTCATATATCAAGTCACTGATCACTTTCAATGTCGACTTTTAAGATAGAGTTAGAAAAGACACATTTAATAAAATGCTTACGACTGAAAGCCTTTATGACTGACAAATTACCAAACAATATTGTTATCGACTGACTACACTGAGTCATTATTATTAGTAAATTGCCCGTTCACCTTACACTGGTTTTAATCGAACCCGTAAGTTATTCACTCCTGCTGCGTAATTACTTAGCAACACTCTTCGAATATCTATCCCGATGGCTGAGTAATTTAAAAGTGTGGAAATGGAATTGAATCCATACTGACCAGATATTAAGGCATTGCAATTATATAAAAACACATTTTCTTACCGTTGTTTTCAATCGTTTATTTATTCTATTACGAAAAGTATCAAAAGGTGGACTTCATTCTAAAAACATTATCTGCCAGCTAATAAGATAGTAGAACAACAACGAAGGCCGCATGTATATATAAAGAAAAATATTGACGAAAGTCAATCACCAGCGTGAAACCAAGTGACAAGTCGCTACCAAGTGAAAATCAGCGCTGCTGGTTCTTTGCGGGGCCAGCAGCTTTACGCTGAGTGCAGGCCTTTTTGTAGTAACGCTGTAGTTTTTTTGTTTGAGTTAGGTATATTTACCTAGAATTATTACAATATTGCCTATGTTGTGGAATTTGGTTCAAATAACGTTGAATTCTATTCTATTCATTTTAATTGTAATACCCCCTGTTACAACTACTCAATAATACGCTTGCATTACCACCTGTAGTGGGCTTCCGGCGTCTTATCAAACGTTCACGAACGACCGCAGAGTTAAATGTAATTGCAATTAGTATTGCTCGCTTCTGGTCCCAGTCCGATATTTAGCTAGCCATTGTATTTGTTCTGAAGGTGCTTTGCAGTTGTTCTATTGATCTGATAATGAAAGACATAAAGTGTAACGTGTTAAGAATAAAATTGGCCTCAATTATTGCTTGCAGAGCCAGGGTTAAAGCTAATGAGAGACAGAGCACAAAATGATACACTACGAATTATCGATTGAATTTTGAAGTAATGTGAGGTTATATAAAAAAAGAGTTGTATTGCAGATTTTATAGAGGCGGAGAGATTAATTCCCAAATTAATTAGCAGCAGTCTTCTGAGGTCACAAAATGAATTTAATACAGCGTAATATCATATTAATTTGTTATAAAAATGCCCTCCTTTACCACTACCAAATACCGAGCCCTGTATTCACTGAGATGTCTTTCAATTGCAGACCAGTGTTCAATTATGGCCACTTTAACATCGGAATCGGATTGATAAGATTAAGAGTAATGATACTTGTTTCAAACAAGGCGGTCCGACTTCAGGCCGAGGACACGAAGTTATCCAGTAACTAGTCGGTCCTGAATAGCGTAAAACCGTTATAAACCTTATTCATTTGGCCGAACATTCAAATGCAATGCGCATAGACGTCGGAAGATTCAATGTTAATAAGCTAACAAGAGCAAGTCGTACAATGGCTTTAAATCAGCATCTGTACAGAATCCGGAACGATATCCAAACACGGTAACTTACGACACAATATAAATCATAATACCAGTCCAGATGTAACGCAGCAATGCATATTCAATGAGCTCAGTTCGTGGTCAGCGCGTCCCGGTATCTGGATACGAGCTGAATAGTGCGAAATGACAAAAAAAAATTCAACTGAGGAACAACGTTCATAGATCTACAGCCTTTTTGCAATAGCTATATTGTATGTAATAGTATTAGTAAACCGCTGATAGCCTAGTGGTTAAGACTTCGACCTCCTATTCGGGGATCTGGGGTTAAAATCCCAGTTATGTGCGTTTTCAGTAATTGAATATCATCTGCTTTCGGTGAAGGAAAACATTGTGAAGAAACCGGCATACCTGAGAGTTTTCTTTAATGTTCTAAAATGTGTGTGAAGTCTGCCAATCCGCACTTGGCCAGCGTGGTGAACGGCCTAATCCTTCTCATCCTGAGAGGATTATTACCTGCATCCTTCTACCGATTTAACGTGACAGATTTGATGGATTATGTTGATTTCACAAAAGTTATAAAATAACGATCATAATAAAAACCTTGTCGAAAAACTATAGACAAATATCAAAGAGCGTTAAATTAGGAGTCTTGCTGAGTAAGACCTTGGCAACAGCGAGAATTCATCTCTATTTCTGTTGGTTATTATTATCTAAATATCGATACGATGACCTTGTAAAATATTACATGAATACAATACAAAGAACAGTGCGCAGATATTTTAATAGGCGTAAACGTAGTTTCGGGAGAACTGGAACATTCACAGTTTCGTAAGTACAAAATTATTATATTGTGAGTCGTAAATTCTTACAATTAGTGGATTTCGCAGCTTTTGCGTTTCGCTAAATAACGCAACAAATACCCGATTGGAATGAAGATGGAATCCCTAAATTTTAAAATAATGTTCTTTTGAAAATAAAGGAAAATATCAAGAGAAAATAAGCTTGGCGAGAAATCTGAGAACTCTCCCAACGCGCAGTTGTCTACGTGATGGAACCTCTATTCTATGAGTACTAAGACGGATTCCCGCTAGTAGACGGTCACTAAGCTATACTCGGATTTCGCACCAATAATCTGTCATCAACCTGGTGGTTTCACTGGTGTGCCCTTACCATGCTATGGTTTTTAAAATCATCGTTGTTTTATTTTCTCCTCTTTTGATTGGAACAGTCTATGCAATAAGCACATACCAAACAGTTTAAAAACAAGAGTTCCATATAAAAAATGTTTAAACCATAACACGATATACAACTTGTAGCTGATAAAGGCAGTCGAATGCCTATTTGATTACTTCATGACTAAAAAGAATTAAGGCCGCATACCGTTCTCACCTTTCACTGCTCGATATCAAATGTGATTGTCAACCGTTGTTTCTTAGTATAGATTTGGCGATAGAACTATCAAAATACAGAAAAAAATTAAAGCGACACTTACTGCGTTCAGAGATCATTATCGGGAATATAACAATTCACAAGTTTATTTGTCTACGTAAATCCTAATATACCTTCTAAACTATAAATATATTTTGAATTTACTCAGGTATAGCATAAGCGTTAGACCTTGTTTTGCTAATGGACATAGTTGGTTAGTTAATCAATAATTTAGAGTGATGCAAAACTGCAAAATATTATGTGCTTTACTGGGTGTGTGTTTACCATAAAAGACACTGTGCTGTCGTATAGCATTAGTTTCTGCAGCTAAGGAAATTAAGTCTATCCGGTCAAATCAAAACTTGGGATCCTAAACTTTCTGTTAAACTTACAATTCCAAACATATTATATTCTGATATTTTTGAGGAAACGCAAGACCCTGTTCTGCCACGGTAAGTTGTACACAACCTGTATGCTCCAACTTTGTTTCTCTATGACTACACTCGTGTAAGATTTAAGTTTCACTAGCATCGCATTGACTCATGGCGTGGCAGTCTACCTTTCTGCTGCATGGAAGTTTGGTTGGACGAGTGGTTTGATGATTGAGTTTACATCACAGGTATTCCCATAGTTGTATGGGACTAGGCCATGGGAAGAAGACGATTTTTGAGAACTTCAAGAAGAGTGCAAAATGCAGCCTTCACTTAGGTATGTTGTGACACTTATGAATACTTACGAATACGCTCGTATTGCACATATTTTAGCTACGATAACCGCTTACCATCAGGTTGCGCTTATGCCTTTATCCTTCTAAGGCGTGGTCTTTTAAGCTTGACTTGTCCATTTACAGTGTAAATTGTGATCGATTGCAGTCGTTGTGCTTTGGATACATCGATATTATTTATTTATTTAACGATGTAACAATACACTTTGTGTCATTCGAACCGTAGCTCCTGTACCTATTCTGAACAGAATGGAGTTCAAACCACCAAAAAAAACAGTACCAAGCTAAAAAATGAAAATTTTCGCCATCGCCACGCGATAATGCCTGATGAATTATCCGCACCGTCTGAATTTTAGTTTTTTCCCACAAATCTGATTACAACGAGCGTGACTTTCGCAAGCCATTGTAGTTTCGTGTCGCGCCAAAACGCAGGCTGACCTCGCGGTCAGCGTGAAGTGAACTCGGAGAAACTTGAGCCTAGGCCTAATGAAAATGAAACCTACAAGTTTTTCTATCGTGAACCCACTCAATTGTGTGTGCCATGTTCATGTCGAACAGTGTTATTGCTTTTTGCTACACAAAATGTTGAGGGCAGTAGATTTTATGTTATGTGTGTTATGTTAGTTTTGTGCATTTGAAGTTTCTCGAGTTTAGACTAAAGAAAATGAAACCATTATTGCTGCCGTGAAACTATTGTCTCGCTGAGTTTAAACATGTGACTTTGTGGAAATATATTGTTCTAAAATTTGGCATTCATACCTAACAAACAAAAAATGTGGGCGTGGATTAAGGCAAAAAGTAATATTTTTTCACACTGAATGAGAAATAAGGACTTCTAGGTTTTGTAAAGTAAAAAAGTAGTAATTTTTAATCGCGTAATTTGTAACACAGAATAAGAAAGTCTGTGTATCTTCACATCTTCGGAACATTGAATGTCAGTTATTAAACGGCAGCTGTCAACAGTGTAATCGTTACATACCAAAATGGATTCTACGACCCGCTCACCACTTACGATTTCATAGGAAAAAGATCGTTATCTCAAACCATTATCGTCCGTATTATTACGAAAATGGCTATCGGATCTGCGGTGGACTTATTTGGAAGGTAAAATCGAAATCGCATCCAGTTAGTTTCCATTGACCAGCGTTAGGTGCATTGGGTTAGGTGATTACTTTCATTTTCTAGGGCAAGTCTTGTTAGGGATTTTCCTCACCTATCGATACTTAACCAGCTTGATTCAAGGCACAGGACCGGTCGGGTTGGTGCCAATTAGGGGAAGGATCTGGATATCTGCTATACCAATGCTATATCTGGATATATCTGGTTATCAGTTGGCAGTGGACCTATAAAAACTGATGGATGGGTGCATGGGACCGGCATAGGTCACGAAGCAAATAATGATCCTCGCGATTAAAGTGTGCTATTGTCTCAAATACATCAGCTCAAAATATAGTAACTACTCTCTATCTCAAACATTTCACGTATACTTCCAAAACGGAAGACAAACTGCTTGTAGCTTACACGGTAGTTTTATTTGAAGCCATGTATCTATTATTAAATTCGCAATGTATAGTCACTATATTACAACCAAACAAACCAGTTAAATCTTATCTGTTGATTCTTCACAGATACTTAAGGAAATATCCAGAAACAGGCTCAACATACTCGTGGATAAAATGAATGAAATAAACCAAGCGTTTGGTTCTATTAAAACTATCTAAGCAATTGCGAAGCCAGGAATTTTCTACTATATTGGCAAACCTGCATAAGCATCAGCCTAAAATGTAGTGTAAATTGATGATGTAATAGATACGCTAATAGTCTTTCCATTTATTCCACGACTAAGGAATGCATATTGACGCTTAGTTAGTAGAGAAAACTTATAATTGGCAGTATTCATTTATACCCGTAGACCAGACTTCGGTTATAAAGCTAAATTTACATAATTGCTTCTAAAGGAATGTCTGTCATTTGTATCTAGAGTTGTTTAGTTACTGAACTGTGTATTTACCACGATTTATTATGTGAGAGTGTGGACCTGATATTATTGGTGATTGCGTAGGTAGGTAGCGAATAAGCCAAAAAATAACTTGAGTTTAAAAATGCATCTATCTTTCCTATTGATGCTCCATACTATAAGTTGACAATGCGAAGTTGGCAATAGGTTCTGTTATTGGTTGAATTAGTAACTTTCCACCGCGGCATCGTCACGAATTTCCCACATAACAACAGCCTTTATGTTTCGTTCGCAAGTTGTGCTGATCACACCACACGTACAATATGAGCCATCAGTAGTAGCAACGCATCTATGACCGTCTGCGAACAGGCCAGCTGTGCCCCTCACAACCCATGTATGAATGAACAATCGTTAATTTCCCTTTCAACTGTTATACTATTATAGAAAATCATTAACACGTCAACAACTTTACAGACGACTACATCTCTGAAGGTGATACACCATGTTGATATTTGTTGCAATAGATATAAGGTGCAAAATATCTTGACTTTCTGCCTAAAGATGCTACAAGTAGGTACCTTTGACATAAATACTGACTGATTGACTTGGTCTGGACCTTAGGCCATTTATCGCCTAGGTGCGTGTTTTTAGTACTTATTAAAACCTATCTGTTGGTCGTAAAAGGCATATTGATGCCGGTAGATGTCGGTAATAACTTACTCTCTTTACGTTCCTTGTTAACGTTCCACTTCACAAGTAGTCTGTGTGATGGCTCAATTTATATGCATAAGACATTTGCTAATTATGTAGACTAGCTTTTAAGCCAGTGTAGTTTCCGTGCAGCTTTGCGTAAATTTTAGTTTTTTTCTTGATCAAACTTTTTTATAGTTTGCACAATGCTTTCCATATTGTGGTTCATATTTGTCGCAGGCTCCTCCACATTTCAGTTTTAGTCATCGTGTTTCAAATTCCATTAAAAGGAAAGGTGTTAAATGCGATACAACGGAAATTGTCGTCGTTTTTTTTTTAAATTAGACGTTCTACTTTATCCAAAGTGAGGAGTTGAGGGATATTTCAAGCCTCAGCGCAGAGGCGTGAGTTCAACGTCGTGCCGCCAGTGTCCCGATAACGGAGCCGAGGAACCTTGGGTAGCTCGTAAATGTTTGCTAAAGGACAAACAGTGTGTCGATATTTCTATCATGTCATTCTAATATACCTAGGCCCACTTAGGTAAAAAAATAAACTGTAAATCATCAAACCAGTGAAAAAATTCTTGTCTGCCCGTATAGGTAGACTGTTGTGAACTATTAGAATCTTCTATTAAGAAATAAAATAAAAAGGCTTTTATACTAATATCTTCTATTAACCAACGGTACACAATAAATGTTTTTCTTTTCTATTTCACGTTCCTACCAAATTTTTTTTTTTTTTGGAAACAAAGTAGCGAACGTTTTGTAAACAACCCCGAATAGGACTGTTCAGGTAGGTAATGTCACTGTAGGAATTAACTCTCCTTGTATACTTGGTATCGTTTAGACCAGTTACTTTAAAACATAACACACGGTGAAGATACTATAGGTACTATTTTATCGTAAATAAAATACGCTGGCCATATGAAGTTTCATTAGATTACTTACTATACAATC
>DWLO01004054.1:0-10334 GCA_018245335.1 Dalla quadristriga | reverse complement strand
GGAGCGTGCTCCAGGCCTCCTCAGTTGTGAGGAGAGACCCGTGCCCTGCAGTGGGCCATTATGGGTTGCAACCATTGTGTTGTAACTTTAAAGAAAAACTGTTTCGCTCGCCCGTGTATCAGAAACGACGAGCCGCGGTAAACTTTTGACTCGCTTGTCGATCAGCGGTTTGAATGTCCCACGTAGTTCTTCATACCCCATGCCACTATTTTAGCCTCAAGTACGAAGTCATTCGCGTTCAACTACAAACATCGCCACAGCCAGACACCGGCATAGCTCTTATCGCACCATTTGCATATCGGCAACAACAAATTAACTTCAAGAACTTGATATTTAGCTTATCGCTTCAAATTCACAAGCCGCTTATCTCTCTTAACTAATGAGGAGAGTGCCAATGACATGCTCTTTACAAACAGACGTAGATAAACATAATGCCGGAGGTAAAACCAGCAAAAAAGCTGCAAAAGGTACATGCTTAGCAGATATGACACGTGGATTGTAAAGTTTACGAAACGGTAAATAATACTGGTGTCAGTTTTGGTCGGGAAATTTATCAATGTTTTTCTATACAGTATGCATTCATCGTTTGGCTTAATCCATAGCTAAGAGGAATAACGAAAAATGCTAAGAGGAGTCATGGGACAAGTGACACCTGCTTTAGATAACAAGACGACTACGATACTTGCATTGAAAGTCAATTAATGGGACCAATTCATTTTCATACCGTACGCAAACAGATGCAATGTATACTGCCTATATAGATGTCATTAGTTATTGTACTGGTGAACATTATATTGAAATAGAAAACGCTAAAAGTATAAAAAAGAAAAGAATTCTAATATTATTTTATAACTAAAATATTATTACTATTATTTCTTGGGACTGATATGATGAAAACTATAAATGCATAATTTTTTTTTTTAATTACCCGATCCGAGAACCGAACTCAAATATTTTAGAATAAAACATCCTGTAGATGAAAACGCAAAGTGCATCATAATATATTTTTTTTCAAAGCCGGAAATCGATCTCATACATTTTTAGAACATTAATTTTTTTTCCACGAATATCGAGAATTAGCGAATGCTCGCTAGGAAACTAATATCTGCTCCAACTAGTTTCATAACATGATGACCACGACCGCTCTGACAAGAGTGTATCGACGAAGAATAAGTAACAAGACGTACGAAAAATTATAAGATGCTCCTAGCTTCTGTGGAAAATGCGGGAAATATTTGACCTAAGTAATGAGGAGGTCGCAAATTATTTCGGTGATGCTGTGATACTAGGGTCTATTAGTGTAAAAGAGTTGCACTCGAGGATTTCAAACTAACACTTAACGACGTATACGTTACGAGTTTTTAACTCATCTAAACCTAAGCAACGCTTCCAGTGTCAATCTTAACTGATCGATTAGATAAAACCTCTGTGGCCAAGGTTGAAAGTTGGTCGGGTGATACCTTGTTGCAGTCATGCTTGATTGTAATCATTATATAGTCGTTAAGCCTTATCGAAGCCCTTCGGACAGGCTAAAAACATCCAACACTTCAGTTTTTCACTAACTCCACCAATTGGCACTGGAGTAGTGTGGGGGAGTACGCTCCAGGCTGCATCAGTCATGAGGAGAAGCCAGTGCCCTAAAGTGGCCCATGATGGGTTGCAGCCAATATCCTTTCACAGATTAACGTAATATGCTTGTTACTTACCATCCAATCAATTTTTCTTTTTGTTATTCCAATACGCAATACAAAACCCTCATTCGACCTACACAATGTTATCTAAGGTGACGTTACTTATACCTACAACGTATAGGCAGAACCTCCTTCAGGGAGAAGTTATCTATGTAAAGTTTCAACTGAAAGGTCAGCGGAGGGCATCTGGAGGACCCACAAAGGCGTTTGGTCGCACAAACATACCTACCTACAACATGAACGCTTACTTATTCGCTTTCGCAAGTTTTCTTTTAAAAGATTTCGTTTTCGTATGAAGCTCTTGCGTTATTTAAGAAGAAGGGTGGATTAAATACATGCGTGAACTCTGCGTCTGCTAGGATCACATGAAATAAAAATGTTTTGCAGTCCCTTCTTAAGAGTAAACGTTGGGATCAAGCCCCCTCAAGAGCCGTAGTCCGCAGCGATGGGGCGGGCACACTTTTTAGTTTTTCCCAATTTTCCTCATACGATTGACGGGGTTTCTGCGTTCGACGCTATGATACTGCCCTTTCATTAAGTGCCGGCTTAGTTTACTTGTTTAGCCAATTAGGCAACGCTAACAAAAATAAATACTAATATAGGTATTGACTGAACCAATCACCTACCTATCTGCATGTTAATAAGCCTAAAATTATTCTATCTATAAGATCTGTAACGCTATAACGATTAGGTACAGTAAAATTTAAATTGAAATGTTACGTCGGTACATAACATTCGTAATCAATTAGGTATGACTAAGGAGTAATAAACTGAATTATAATTAATAATAAATATGAATACATAAATTTGTTCCATTACAATATCCGTCTTCTATTAAACCACTGGCGACATCATGACTTTATTTTCTACTTTTTCTTTACCGAAGAGTATTAGGTTCAGCTGTTTTCATTTTTTTAAGTATGATATACAACCGCAGTAGGTAGATAATTTGGAACAACTGCCAATTAATTTACATAATCCCATGGAATTAAAAAAAGAAACGTATTCCCGCCCTGAAATATCTGAATATTTCGGGGCATCAGGTGTCACCAACTGATCCTTCGGAATGATATTATCTCGAGCATATTGGGGTCGTACACGGAACTGTCACTGGCTCCCCACTCTGAATAAATTACGCCTACATTGATTTCTTCCTACACATCTACGAGTATCTACCGTCTAAAGACAAAAGGTCTTTCTTGCATAAATAACCTCTCCAAAATTTTCTTTCATTCTTTATAATAGCAGTAGGTACCTACTCATTCACTACAACATATTTACAGGCATAATATTGATGACATTTAAAAGTCAAGACATTTATTTAAATGTGAAAGCACCTTTTGTTACATCGTTCATTTTTTCCCTAGAAACATTTACGCTTCACCTACAAAACTGCTTTTCGTGTCAGCAATAGATACTGACTGAACGTATGCGTAGGGAAAGTATAATGTTTGAGTTAAATAAATAATTTTCCGCCATTACGAAAGAATAACAAAATTGACAAAGTAAAATCATGTCATTATAGATAAACGACTGAGAGGGTCTAGTGTCGAGCCGTATTCCAGGGCGCCTCGCACACGAAAAAATGGAAAATGTTTCGGTGTAATAGAGAGACTTTGGAATTTTGTTTTCAATTCCTCTATGACCTTTCGTCCGGGCCTTTGACCGAAGTTCGAACGGGGAGCTCGTCTAGACGGCTCGCTACTGCACACTCGACGCTTGATAAACAGCTAAAGATCTCGATTAAGATGCGTTACCAAATACGTAGGTAGTCTTATAGTGCGTGTTAAATAACATTAGATAAATATCGGACATCCAATATTGTATAACGTACACTATTTATTTACCTATCTATAGCTTTTAACGTAATTACAATCTTTTTTTCTTTTATTATAATCATTACTTACTACGAGAAACACTAGCTAATATTAGGCGCGCTTCTGTTATAAAACATGCTTACAAAAATATTACCGACTTTTAAAACTATACGATGACTTTGTTGCCTACCATAACTAAGTAGAAGCGTGACGTGACAACGCTTGAGTGAGAAAAAATCTTTATCAAACCCTCAAGAGTAGGCGGACCATGCATTTCCCGGGCACTTATGTTTGTTTTACGACCTTCCATCTGTACGAGATACCCCTCAATGTGTCATGTAATACGTTTAAATTGGACACAACAAAATATTATGGAGCGTTTGTGAAGATTTCGTAGCAGACGACACAGAGGGTTAGATGTGTAGGTACACGAGCACGTATTACACACGGTGCCACAATATTTTTGCAAGATGAATTTCTCTACTGCCGCCTACCTACTTACGAAGAAAAGTGTTGTCTTAAGGATTTATCCTTACTAATATTGTAAACTTGTTGGTCAACAAACACCTCTTAATATTTGTAATATTCATCATCGTGATCATGATGACAAACAACACGGTTATAATGATGTTAAAGTGTGTGTTGTTGGTTTGTTCTTCTTTCACGGATTGTCGTGTTTTTTTTTTGTATAGAGATTCTTTATGGGCGGAAGAGTGATATAGTCTCCTTTTGATCCCGAAAAAATGCACTGTTCCTGTGCATCTGTGCAATCCAGATCCATTTAAAATGGTAATTATAATTTTTTTAGCACATATGCCGGTATTAGACGACCCAAGTCGTATTTGACATATTATTATTAGATATTTTTGACATTTAATTTAGATTGACATAATTTCGCCGTACGTTATTAATTTGCTATTGTCAAACGTGACACTGGCAAATGCACAAGACGTGCGACGCCATCGTCCCAACACGGGACAGAAAAAAAAAAATGCTTTTAGAAAAATACGTTTATTGTTTAGCAACTACTTTAAATATTTTTTTTAACATATCACGACATAATTATTAAACATTTAAGAAATAATTATTTACACTCCAAATTACTTTCGCAATCCCATGATAATTAATCGGCATATGTACTGAGCTAAGCATATGTAGCAACATTAACCATAAACCTATGCAATAAATAATAATAATAATAATAATCGATTCAGTGAAAAACACCCACAAGCTTCAGAAGACTGAAAACGGTAAGAAAGAAAATCCAAGAAAAGTTTTTGACGAGATATCTTGTGTGTGTAAATCTTTCGCAAATGGGTATTGAAAAGGCTCAGCAAAGACCCGATTTAAAGGCTCTCCGAATTTGGCACACGCCAACTTCAGAATCAACATATTGGTAGGTAGGTACGAGTACGTAGGTACTATGTAATAGTCCCGAATAACGAAATATATTATTTGATCAAAATTAAAATATCTCCTCATTTGTAGAGACCGTAAAGGACCTATGTATATAATGAATAGGTATGTATATAAAGTGGATGCATAAAGGATTATACTTATAACGATGGACAGATAATAATTATGTTTTAAATGAATAAACTAGCAAATTGCATACACTGAAACTATATTTAGTTTTTAAGTACTACCCCAAAGATTAATGAAATTTATATCAAATTTTTTTCTTGTTTCAATCTACATTTATATAATCCATGTATGTGTATATGTATATATATATATATCTCAGTAATATAAACAAAGTAAATAGTGACCCTGGCTGACGAGCTGTGGGTCCCGGGTTCGATCTCCGGCCGGGGCAAATATTAATTTGGCAGATAAACATTTGTAGTCGGGTCTTGGAGGTGTTGGTTTCTATATGTGTTCGCCCTCCTCCAATACACAGGGAAGCCTGGTGCAGAGGAGTGTTTATTTACTTATTTAAAGTACCATCAATCAAATATTTTCTATTACCTTTAGGTACATATATTTTTATAATCATGTCTGTCTACATCCTAAAAGCCACGTAAAATATTTGGCAACATATCAAAAAAAAATTGAAGGTAAAGCAAAGTATATCGCTTAATCGAGAAGGCGCTGGAAAGAGCAGAATTAATCGGAGGCTTTACGAGGAAAACCGGCACACGTCAGCTGACGGAGCCCGTGCGTATATGCTGATAATGCAGATAAAACGCGTATGCTTACAAATATTTATTTTGTGTTATTGTTTTAACTGTGACTACAAAACCTTTGTAAGATAAAACAATACTAACCAAAATAAATACTTAGTCCATTAATATTTCAACTACATTCTGCAGGGTATTTCACAGTCACTAGTAATCGAAGCCAATTGTGTTTACAAACTTGCTATAAGCAAATATATAATTGAATATAATTACTATAATTACAACTTTCAAATGTATTGTAAGTATTTACGATTGTAATATCATCCTCCTACTTATTTTGTTGTGGGTATGCAGGTAAACTTATTTTACGATTGACGATGTAAAGTAAAATTTAAATACAATTTTGTTTTTCAATGTAATGTAGGTACAATGGACTCATACAAATAATGTCTAATTAGCTGTAATAATCAAGAAATTATTATCTTTTAGTCAAAATAGCTAATGTCAATTTCTCTTCTTTAAATAAATAGCTTTTACGGCGTAAACAAGTCTTTATTTTTTCCTTTTTTATTTTTTTTACTCGTAATTAAAAATAATAATCTAAAGAAAGCCTTGTTAATAATATTAACCATAGTAAGATTTTGACAACCGGGGTGTTAATATTACAATTACTATATACAATACTTAGGTAATAATAAAAGAATCAATTCCGCATTTACTTTTTCCTCAATCTTCCGTTAAAAATACTTTTCTACATTATGGCGATCAAATCGCATTGTACGCTTTTCCGTGTGCTACGTCTCTATATAAATAGGATAAAAAGTATCCCTGGAATCAAAGGAGTTCGTCCAAACTGGAAATATAATTTTAAAGATGGCTGCCGCTCTCGACCTACTCCCGCCCCGCGCGCCGCTGCCCGCACCCCGACGCAGCCTAAAATATTATGCACCCAAAAACCATTGTCTGTTGCCATGACGACGGGCCGCTCGATATCGGGCGCACACAGCCACACAATCAAACTTACACTCATCTCGCTTGCTCTTTATATAGACAGATGCTGAATCCGGATTTGGACGATCTCACGCCATCTCACACTACGATGGCCAAATGCCAGCAATGTAGGGTTAGCATGTCCGCATTGAACGGTCCGACATGGGCACACTGTCTTGTTAGAAATACGTTATCGAACAAGAACATAAATATTGGAATATGAGTGTAAATATTGGTTTTTTGTATTGTGATGAGATGGATATTGTTCTACTTTCAAATGTGTTAATTTGGTGCTTACAGGCTACAAGCTAAATTATTTTTCCGACTGTAGTTATGTTTGTTTTTGTATAATATTATTTAGAAAATTAATAAAATAACAACGGAAGAGACACATTATAAAACGTAAATTAGCCCATTTATATTTTATTAATATCAATCTAGAGACCAAGTGGACACCACTGAAGCTTATGGATATAAGGAACCAAATTTTAATATGACCACAACCTTACTGGGGTGTAAATTGACATCTCTGGTTGTGGTTGCAAAATCATTCCTATTTTGATGATGGTCTCTCTTGGCTCCAGTTTCCTGCCAATTAGACCTTTCAAACCGAAATGCACAACTTACTGGCAGAAAATATGGTTGATCTTCATACCTGCCTGGTGGAACCGTACATAAATATAATAACATCTACATTTATAGTAATTAGATAATATGTACAAACCTGATGATCGTTCTGTTGATATTGCAACTATCTGAATAGCTTCGGAGTAGCATAGAATTCGCTACCGGGAAATAGGTAGCCAACGATTTTTCACTCACAGCCAAGACTCTATTCTCGATTTTATTTATTAAGGCACTTGACACAGTTTCATTCAACGTAAGTACATCTTATGCACTACCTACTACCACATTACACCCTCAAAAGTTGTGGTTGAAATGGTTCTCAGCTAGTCACAATTTTTGCCCTAAATTAGAAAGTTGCATTTTCAGCTCCCTCATTGGTGGATTGCACAAAATATATTTTTACCTACGAACTTTCTCTTTTTTGTTACAATTCCTTTCTTCCTGGTTCACCTCCAACGCGGAAGGGTTTTTTAACTTTCTCTTCTGAAACAATAGGTACGCTTTTGTCTGGTTTGTAATAAAAGCGTGACTGTTTTAATTTTTAGGGGCCAAGTTTTTGGTTATCTACGAGTACCTACTCGTAGGTACTGTTTAATTCTTTATTATGATTAGATTATTCTTTTTGTTTGTGTCATCTGCTCAATAAGTATGTTATGTTTACCCGTAAGCTTGTGTCTATTCTTAACATTGAAAAGGCCTTTATTTATATTTTTGTATGTTTGTACGGAATGTAGGTAACATCCGTTGATTAACTTATTAACAAAATAAAAAGAAATAGATAGGATAATTTTTATTGTTATAGGCAAACAGGTGGGTATTTTAGTTAGAATTCATAGTTATTTTTTATTCATCTTCATTCAACGAATAAAAATAAAGAAACCAATGGAGCAGGTTAACATAATTCATTTTCCTATCATATAATCCTATCAGATCAGATATGTTATCAGAACCCAACTTTATATAAATCGTTACAAATAGTATCTATACATATTGCAAATAATATAGATCATTATGATGTTTACAACAGATACAGTGTTTTAAATGAGAATGCACTACTCCTTACTTTAATTCGACATAATTCGTATCGTTTACATTAATTAATGTAATTATTGACGTTATTATGAATAAAGTCCCTGAAGTGTTCTTCGTATTCTTCGTATACTTCGTACCACTTTAATACCCACTGAAGTAGGCACGGCACAGCCTTTATATTTTTAGAATCAACATGTTTTCTTTAAAAATAAATAACTTTATAAATAAATAAAATAAAGTATACCTACGTACCTAACTATATTCAAATTTGATAATAAATAATTGTAAGTTCATTGAATGATTACTGCATAAAACAAATACTTTAACAATGATTTTAGTTAATCTTGTAAGTGTTAACTATACTACGCACGCATAATATAACGCATTATAAGAGGTTTCTGAAAATTAAAGCAGTAAAATTTAAGTGTTCTATACTACCTAGTAGGTACGAAAATTATTGCGAGCAAAACCAGTTTCATCTTACACGTCTAGTAGTTTGTGTAGCATGCAAGAAGTTCGTGCATTTGCTCATAGATGGTGTTAGTGTCGATTTAAGATAATGGCCATAAAAACAAAATAAAAACGGATTTTGGTTATTTCTGCTTAAGATTTATTAGATATTTTAACTAAAAGTAATTTTAATACATCTTCAGTTTTAACTTTCAGCTCCAGTTTCCACCCAGATTTTGAACGATTTTAAATTTCTTAATTATATAGATAAGCAGGCAAGTAGGTATTTAAAGTTCAGCCTTACCAGAATCTGGATAAATTTGATAAACTCATTTATTGGTAGTTTTGCTCAATGTTATCAATGTAGTATATTTTATATAGTAGGTATAGGAATATTTTAAGTAAACGAAACATCTGTTTTATCGTTATAAACTCATAATCTTATAATTACTATCTATAGTGAATTTAGGTAATAGATAGTTTTATTAGGAAAGTATGATACACAACATTAGTAGGTAGGTAGACTCTACGAAAGAGACAAAAATGCTATTCTCTTGTCGTCAAGTTTGAACAGTTATTAGAAAAAGATTTATGGCATCCATTAGTCATCGATACCACACATCACATAAACTGTATTTATGCTTGTGTGTATGGTCTGAAAAGCCTGTTTTACACGACTGACAAGCAATCGTAATCGTAAAAAGTTATCGGCGCTACTCAGGAAGCGATCGTGGCGCCAGCGCTACGTGTACGCTCTACAAATAACTACTAGAATACCTACGAGTATATAATATTATGTTGTCTTTCCGTAGCAAACCATTTTTTTGTTTACTGATTTAGGTTTTTTGTTATTTTAGTTAATAAACTTTACTTTTCAGCTTTATAATTGTGTTTAAATGTCTTTATTTAGGTCCATTTGCACACATTCAGGTATGTAAATTTTGCATTCCAGACGATAACATTCATCATTCTAAATGCTAAACGTGCTTCTTTTTCATCGACACTTTAAATTTACATGTTTTAACGGAAGTCAAGCTTTAGAATTTAAGGTTATGTATGTAAATATATCACCCCAATAAAATGACATTTTATAATTTTATAAGATACCAACTAGAATTAATTTGTTGTAGAGGTCGACTTTTGTGCTATTTAACTAATTAAGAAAGAAAAATAGAAGATTTAGAACTTCTTGAATTAACTTTTCTCCTTTACTTTTTTTTGTGCTATCTTATCCTACCTATAATATGAAATGATGTGGAAAAACACTTTATTCTAATATTTTATACAAGTGGTTAATTTCTTCTAACAGACTTTTACCTATAAGGTTACTTTATCGAATTATCATCTACAATCCGCATAAAAGTACATTTTTGATTTTATCTAAATGCTTAGTTCTACTGTTGCAAAACCTAAAATTTAAAATGCCTGTAATAAAGCAGCTAGGCCATGAATGCTTGAAACTAGTTCGGCTTAGGAGAGCATTTTATAAATTGCAACTTGTAACTTACTCCTAGTTACCAATATAAACTTGATATAAAAAAAGTGTTTAGGTACCATTATGATAAAGGATGGTTGATAGAGACATGTGGTTGGAATATTATTAAATA
>DWLO01004053.1:0-10336 GCA_018245335.1 Dalla quadristriga | reverse complement strand
GGACATCAAGTCCGCCCATTGTAGTCCTTGTTTTAAGGTTTTACAATAAAGGATAAAATAATAATAACAATAATTTGTGTTACCTACCTATGGTAACAGCGCTTTCAAGTACCTACGATTTCAGCTAATTTTAATCCAGGAATCGACAATCATTTGTTGTAACTAAATAAATCTTGTTTTCAAAAATGTTAAAAATATAACGTTAATCATACAATAACTCAAACACCAAAAGAAAATTCAATTATTTTAAACTAGTAGGTATAATATTCTATAAAGTGATTATATGTGGTTAAGCTACTGGACAACAGATGGCGCTAGTAGGTTCTTATGTTCAAACAATTCAATATAATTAGTATGTAAAAAAGTAATAATGATAGAAAGAAAAACGATTATGTTATAGACTTTATGTTTGAATGTATGTTCTGTTAAAGTGACCCAATTCAATTTGAATGTAGTCGGAACTAAACCAAGTCAAGTAAGTAACATGTAAAAATGTGTTTGTGTCTGCTATGAGTTTGTTTGTTATATTATTATACTATTATATACGAGTTAAAGATATGTACGGATTTAGTATTCGAACTTTATAGGTAAATTTCCCTACTAAAAAGCAACTCTAGTACCGAGTTAAAGCGCTTTATTTTTTTTCTACATGATCCTAAAGGTGGCCGTTATTAAAAATATCCTAACAATTAATAAATCTAATCTCCAAAAACATACGATTACGCTAAGTTTTAATGTACCTACTAATAACCAAAAGGATCCGAACACTCGAGATGGCAACTATTTTCCTAGAGTTCGATCGAGCGGTAAAACGGCGACGCTAATAATCCGAGAGACCTTCGCGCATAATATCGATATGATAGCAATGTAATAAAATAAAACAGTTTGTCGGAGAAGGGCGGGCGATATCGTAATTGTGGGCAACGCCGACGACTGCGGAGTTGCAACCTTGCAGAGTTTGTTGCTCCGGCGGGGAGGGCGCGGGGCGGGGCGGCCGCTAACCTCCAACACGTTCCTGACATGCTACGATAGGCTACGATGCATTAACTACGAGTACTACTGCCACTATTCATACTCTAGTAGCGAGGCTTCTGCATTTTTGCAACGATCTTCTGCACTTCAAGCTCTTGTAATTATATAGATTGGTAAGCTGCAGTTATAAGGAACGCTTTGAATAAAATCCATCTATTTAACTAATTTGAAAGTGACGAGAGTAAAGTTCGAGAGTGAGTAATTTGAATTTGTGACATCTTTTGTTTCGTACTTGCGTATTAGAATTTCCACTCTTAGGCGGGAATGCCTTGAGTAAACTCGAAATGCTACGTAAAACGAACTGTTAAGGAATTTCTAAAATTAATTTGTGTATTATCATAACATGAATATGTATACATAAGCAACATTTATTACTGATAGGATGATAAGGCATTATTATTCTGGTAATTATTATTTTTCATTTTAGACGTGAGATGTCTAACCAGCTAAACACTGTCAATAGCAAAATTGATTTTATTACAAGGGTAATAAAGTCAAAAATTCTCGACGCTAGAGTCCATTGCAGTCAGGGGAACGTCGACGGCCGCAGCTGGCGTGCGGTTGACGCGCAGTTAGAATGTCGGCTGCTGCTGACGCCTGCAGTTCAATAGCATCATCTGCAGTCGATAGCTGCAGTTGTCCATTTGTAGTCCATGTCCTAACATTTTAGTAAGGTGAGAAATGCGCCATAGACTGACATAATGTTCTACGGTTAAGTTTTCTGTCACTATGTCATAAACACAGCAGGAAAAAAATATTCGCTTTTCGGGTACCGACATTAAATTTAATTTTTTAAGATAGTGTTTAATGTATTTACATTTGATTTATTTCAGTTCATACCTCTTCTCTATAAATAATCTTATTCTTTGTATGGAACAAAGGGTCTTTGAAGTTGACTTTATGTTTATTGGCCCTTTCAGAGTGTTGTTTTAAATCTTTAGTATCTAGTGACTGCGCAATATTGCGTACCACTTTCATATTATTATGGTACATTGTAATGACTCTAAAATATGTACTGCAAAATGTAACTCCCACTAATGTAAACAATAAACACGTTTATTTGTGCCCCCAACATGTAGCTGAAATCAGAGATATGCTGTGATGTTTATATTATATTTTTGTTTACCTTTAATTTAGTAATAAGACAATGAAAAGCGAAAATTGTTACTAAAAAGATGAAGGAGGTTATCGACTTCTATTGTTGCGATCATTGATTTTCCTTGTGTCGTGAATCATCTTTCTCGTACTCGAATAGTTTGAACGGTCTTCAGTTCCACTAAAGGTTCGATTAGTTATCAGTTCAACAACATAATTAGATAACTATTTAACAATCGAGCATCGTCTGGTTTTAATGAAGTTTATCGTTCCAGTTATAGGTTGTTTACATTCGATGCACCTCGCGTACTTCACACACAACGGAACAACGGTTGTAAACTACCGGATTTCCCAAATATAGCTTTGTTTTCGTAATGGTTTCTCAACATCAGTGTTCGATGTTTCCCTTTTGATAACTTAATTATATATCAATGGATAGTTTTATCGATTTACAAAGTAAAAGATAAAGAAAACCAGATTTAATATGCAAACATTGTTATAATACATCCGTAAATAAATAATTAATCAAGTCCTAAGTTCTGTAGCAAACACATATGAAAACAAGGTAGTCAAATGTAAATTCAAGTTTTACTAAGGTTATTCGAAATGCCCTCCCTGATTTTGAATACAGGTCCTCAACCTCCGAGGCCAATCTTCGATCGCAGCATGCACAAGGTTTAATCAGGGATCCTTTGAGAAACTCAAAATTCTCGTTAAGCGCAAGCTTTTAAATCTAAGCTGAAAGAGAGCCACTCGTCGAGCCTGATGTTGACTACATCCCATGGGCGTTCAGCCAGTTTTGTGTGTTTGTTGCACGATGGACTGGTGCTGAATGTTGTTGGTTTATCCATCGTCGATTTTCAAACATTGTTTGAGAAAGTGGTTTTACAACGTTGTAAAGATGGTATTTTGATACCGATAGACTTACACCTCAGCACTAGTTTTCACACGTTTTTCCACAGAAAATCACTTTTATGTGCATACATTTTGTCGTTTTGTTTGTTATAACTTTCTTCAACGTTAAAAATGTTTTCGTCTGAATTAAGGATTTTGCGGTATTTTCTACCCACGTACCACCTTAACAAAGCCCGGATCCCTCGAGCCTTAATTATTTCAGACGCTCACTAAGATAACGCTCACTAAAAAGCTAGGCAGCTTTGCGTCGATAAGCATAAAGTCCAAGGTATTCATTTAACACTATTTTGATGGTAGTTTTGCTTATCCCTAACTGAAGAACTAACATGTTTTGCTTGCGGACGGGATTTCGTTGCATTCGCGTTAGTACTGTTTTGATGACCGATGGTGTCCTAACCGTACACGGCAGGGCCGCTTTGTTACGTTTTTTTTTTAGTAAATCGTTTGATACTACTATAAACAAACCTTATTTATATTAAAATATGGAGAAGTTTAAAAATCTCAGTAGGCGCGTAACTACAGCGGTGCAGCGCTATTACCGCGACATTTGCCTTCGTTTTGCGTCCACTCGATTTTAGCAAATGGAATAAAATCAATTTCTTTTTTATTTTAATATGGCGGGAAAGTTCGTTATTTAAAATCGATCGAAACATTTCTTGCATTGGAATTTATTCGTTTTCATCTACGAGTATTTCCATTCATTCTCAACTAAAAGTAGTTTTAAAACCAGTTTTTTTCTTGATGTTTTTAACATTGTTTAAAACTTGTTTGTGTGTGTTTACTGTATTAAACACTTAATAAAAAACATCGTTATTTCAAACTATTTTAAACACGTGTTTTAAAACTACTTGTTTTAATTATGCCAACCCTGGTGGCAACAATTTCTTGAGCGCTAACGTGCTTCGGAGGGCACGGTACCGTTGGTCCCGCTTGATAACAGGATAACGTCTGATAGCAGTCGTTAAGCCTTGTCAGAGGCCTTCGGGCGGCCTGAAAAACTTTCGACACTCGGGTTGGCCACTAACCCCTCCACCAATTCGCATTGGAGCAGCGTGGTGAAGTATGCTCCAGGCCTCCTCAGTTGTGGAGAGACTAGTGCCCTGCAGTGGGCTATTATGGGTTGTGGCTATTAGGTTTGGCATTGTGCACACCGCACCAGAGCGCTTACATCCAAGTGATTCCCCGCAGTGTAGCTGGGTTAATACCAAATTCCTAGACATAATAATTTTAGAGTCACATAAATAGATATAGTAACGTTAAACGTAACAAGATATTTTAAAAGAGTCATACAGTTATGAAGATTGTTCCATCTCTACGTGCCACATCCGTTTACGCATAACTACGACGTGACCCATATACAAATACAATAGAATTATTCATGGCGCTTGACGCTCCAGCTGCCTTTGTCGCCGGCTTGAAAAATAAATGGAATGATGGAACTGATAAAACAAGGGCTGCTTTATGTTCCACTTTCCATGTTTGTGTACGCACTGTGTTGTGACTCCTTTGTATTAACGTACCTATCTTACTGCCTACTTTAGAAACTTTGAGGCTTTGAAAGTGAAGTCGGTTAAATTTCTTACTTGCCGAAGAACTGAAACGGCATTTCGACAGCACGACTTGTATTTTTACACAAACGTGTTCTCGGCTGAGTTATTCCTGTCAACATTTAGGGCGAGCAAAGATTCCCTTTTTGGTAGAGTTTGACCTATTTACGCCATACCACCTACTGGCTTCCCAAATCGTGTCGCACCGAATATTACCCAAACTAACTCGTGTTGTACATACTTAATATTTTTTTTGTAAAATTGAAATAAAGCTGTTGAAAAACTATGAAAGTTATACTAATGAACTGTTCATAACTCCGTATATTATGTTCGATTCGATTAAATCCTACTTATATTATATAGGTGCTACCTCTTAAAACATTCCGATAATCGGATTGGCCTCTTCATCCGCCTCACTGCAGCGATTCCATTCCATCTCTTTTTGTGTTTGTAGACAACCAAAATAAATAAGTTTGAGCATTTTTCCATGGTGTAGGTACCAAAACTGCAGTGATAGTATGGCCGGATCTCACGAGGACGATAATTGCGAAGGTCGTGTCGCAGCTGGATCTAGCGTCACACGCTCAACTCCTCCGTGTCATATCAATACTTACTCAGTGACGATATTCTGGCCGTGGCACATACAGACAAATTTGAATTGTACATCGTAAATAATAAGGTATGATTCCGCTCGTAGAGCGCAGCGGTCGGTGGCCTTACCTCGTTAGAGTTCATGCACCCGTGCGAAACTAGGGCACGTACCTCGTGCCCCCCCTCCACCTGCGCTTACTGCCCCCTCATTGTCCCGTTACCTACCACTAGCTTTCATTGAAATGTTACTATTACTCGACTTAGTGATCTTCTTATTACATTTAAGAAAATCGCATTTATCTTTTAGTGATAAGCGCAACGGTTATCAAGTCATTTACTCGATCGGCTGGCTACAAGCGCTGCGTTCTTTGTCTGTTGACTTGAGCCTTGAAAGTATTATGAGTAAATCAAAAGCGGATTTCTGTTCTCTCATATTAACCTCAATTCCCCTATCGAAGTATTCCTTTTCGTTCTGTCTACGCTAAGCAAAATAGCTTTTGCTGCGACGTTAGTCGTTACGTATGAAATATAAATCTCCTGGTCCTCACTTACGAGTTCTAATCGGTGACGCAAATACGGTTGAATTTATTTACGGCTCGAAGGGAAATGCTGTCACCATGGCGCGTCCAGTGAACCAGTATTGCGCCGGTGGTTGCGCAAGCGCACGGCGAGAAAGTGCGAGTAAAAGTTGACGCAACCCGGCGTCACAAGCCGCTAGCCGCCACGTCACACTCACACTACCACATCCCTTGTATTTAGTTGTCACTAGAACGTGTCACGCATTGACGACACTCGATTACAATTGAACGTTATACAATACTTCTAATAATAAAGAGTGTTACGAAGACGTTACTACTCATTACATATAGACTAGGAGTCTTTCTTGAATATAAGACTGTAAGTAGAACTGAAGTGAGTTCTGTCGCCTTATTAAAGTTCCCATCCAATTTCAACGTACTCCCTTTCATAAGATGCATTATATTTTTATTGACGTCTTCCGGCCTCATATAAGTATCGTTGTTTCGACTAGATGCAGCTTCACTCTAGGGAATTGTTTGATGTCGCAATTAGAATTCTTAAATAAAGGATGTGAAAATAGTTTCTAACCTTGCAGATTGCGACAAACTGAGTTGAGTGAGTGAGTTGCAAAAACTTAGATCAAGAGAAAAAGTGCATAACCCCATACAAACAAATAAACGAGTAGTTCCATAAGTGACAGGCGTTAAGGAACTCGAAGGCTAAAATACGCCTTTTACTTTTTCATATCACCTTAACGAACTTGTTATTTGAACAACAAAATCTTTGGTGTGACCTGAAAATGATTAACACTAAGACTGTGCCGTTAATACCTACGTAAGCACCTTGAAGGTATTGACTCGCCGTTGTTTGTTGACCTTCGATCGACAAGATACACAGCCAATGGAGTATTTAATAGTAAACTGCGTCTTTTATAGTTTTATCCACAACTCGTTATGTGAGCGAGAAAAATAGCACTTCTGCGAGGTCAAAGGGACTGTGTGAAATTAAGGACTGTTGTTTAAATATAGTAAGTACATACATGTACATCTGACCGGTAGGTACGTACCTAACTTATTTTTCGGCTTAGTGTAGTTGGTTCCCCTGTTCGCTCCCTTCGGGGAGACAAAGAAACTAATTAGGTGCGATGTCTCCTCTGTCCGGGGAGACAACGAACCCTAATTATCCGTAATTTTTTAAGTTTACTTGGATTACTGCTATGATTAAGATCTTCATACCAAAGTTTGTAGATGGTAGAACCTCTTAGGAGGATACCACACCCTACCGCAACATTCTGCCGAGCTTTGATGATGCCAGTGGTAGAAAATGTTCTCTACACATCACAATGATTTATTTTTTGAACGTGTTCAATATCGCCTCTGTCTTTTATTTGTAAAAAAAGAATGAACAATATAGATCAGTCATCCGTAGTAAATGTGATTACCTAGTAATAACAAACCCAATAGCCTAAATAAAGAGAGAAATATTTAGTCTAATCTGTGATAGAAATATCTGGAGTAAGTAATTTCCAAAGTGGAGGGTTGTGGGGGAGGGGAAGACGCGGAGAGCGGGCGCTCTGTGGCGACAGAAATAGGGCGCGGAGGACAGAGCAAGGCTGCCCCGGTTGCCGTTCGTCGACCCAAGCCCGTACCTACCGACACATAGCTACGCAGCTACGGCGCGCTTTGCTGTGTGCGTGCGTGAGTGTGTAGCGCTGTAGCTATTCGCTTCAGTCACTATGGTGCGAGTCATATGCCCCATATATCACGTTGTGTCACAACAGGGAAATTGAAGACGTTTCAAGAAGTACGGGTGCACGTTCAACGGATTTTATTCAGTTATATACAGGATTGGAAAAATTAAAATTATGAAGTTTAAGAATTCGAATTGAAATAAAACGAATTAACGGACAAAGTAAAATACTTGTTTATTGTTTTTAACAAATTAACAATAACTTTCATTTCTAAAAAAAGAACGCCATCTATCGCAGAGTAGACCAACTAAAAGTTATACCGAGAAACGCTCAGTTGCCGCGCCGTCCCCCACCGCTCTCCCCGCGATAAGGGCGCGAGTTCGTTGCCCCGATGGAGGCTGACCTCAAAAACGAGGACACTGCAAAATTAGGACGATGACAACGTAACGGCTCGAACGCCAGCTTATCACAAACAACTTTCAACTTTGGCCAAAAGGCTTATGATCTATAATCCCCCGCGCGGTAGAATTGAACTACATATATTTGATCAATTAGGCAAATACGTTGAGTTTGACAGCAGCTAGCTAGCTAGCTTCAAGTGTTTCACTACTAGATAATAATAGGTTCAGGTTTGCTTTAATAAATTACGGGAGTCGTAAATGTATGTAGAAACAATGTTATGTACTAACTAGAAAATAGTACCCATATGTGAAGAAAATAATAAATTTTCCTATATTATTATACGACTAAGTGAGAGACAAACACATATTTTATCAACATTTTGAAATGTTTGAATTTGAAATCTTTTGATTGGGCTCCTAATCTTCAGCATGATCATCAATCTGTCAGCGGCTCAATACTGAGCACAGGACCCCACTCAGGTTGAGAAGCGGTTGGTTAGGTCACCACGCTGGCCAAATGCGGGTTGGCCTATTTCACCGGCCTTTTCAGAACATTTTAAGTTTTCCTTTAACGTTCCTTAATTAATCTTTGTGTACCCAGTAATATTATTTGCCGCAAATTTAGTTTAATCAGTGATAAAGGTATTTAATTAAATATATTTTCTGCGTGGTCACTAAACACTTACTAACATTAAGCATTTTGTTGTTACAGGTAAGTTCAAATGCAGTAACGTATCTACGAAGGATAATTGCTACATATTCACATTTTAAATAAGGTAAAAGGTAGATCGTCGTTTAGTTAAGTTTCTTATTTTATAAAGCTTTAGGGTACGGGATTTTTACTTGCACCTGCAAAGTGCATTTTGACTTGAAATTGGAAATCTATTTTCAAACTAAGTAAAACTCATTAAATCTTTGAGAACAGGCTAAAAATAAGAAAATAAGGCTATAGAAACTAAAGCCGAGTTAATAATATTCATATTTAATTTAAAGTGCGTCTTAAAAGCGTGTTACTGGACCGGAATTAACAGGAATTGATGCCTTCAATAATAATTGTGGCTGTATTTCCATATACTTTTTAAAAAAACTGTGAAATCTTCATAGCCAGAGAGTTTTTAATACATAAATGATTTTTTTGTTCGTCTGTGCAGGTTTGTGCTAGCGAAATGCAATCTTTTGTTTGGTACATTCAACATTGTATTGGATTAAATCGACAATTCGATGAAAAGTACGTACGTATAATGGTTCTCAAACTATAGAGATTAGGTTCTGGATTACTCAGGAGTCCTGTTACGTTTGTATGCGATAACGTATGCACTGGAAAATAAGTGTAGAGTGCAACGAACAACCCGGAGCCGAGGCTAAATATAACACGGTCGATGAACCCCAAGTAGGTCGCTCCCTGCCGCCACCGCCATCCACCACCCTCCGACAAGTAACCAAACCAACTTCGCACAACTAACACCCATCTATCGTATACACCAATCACCTTTAACCACTAGTTTTAGTCGGAATATATTTCACATGATTAAATTTTCCCTGCAATTCTATCTTTCAACGTTGCAATAAATTGCTCCAATTAAATTGTGTCGTACACGAGACGTAGGCATTGATTTCCATGATTAATTCTGTCTACATTGGACATCCTTTTTTACAAATATTAATATTTTATTGGAGTTGCCAAAGGGGCTTGCAGTTTATTTTGTGTCTAAAAGAAGTCCCGTAAACTAAACAAAGGATTTGATTTAAGTCACAGAGGTTGCAAATCTCTGTCCATATTTTAGACGGTTGCTTGGTGGTTTATTTAATCTGGGGATGCCATGAATGGATTACAGATGGATTCTAACGATACATCCATTTCTAAAACTTACAATGTTTGTTTAAAAAAGATAATTAGGAAAAGCGTGGTAAAGTTCGCGTGCGAACTTAGCAACTCAACTCAGCAGTCGTCTTTAGTTTAGTGACAAATATATCCCATTTGCTGGAGTGATGACATGACATCAGATGGACTAAAGGTCGTCGCACACTTACCAGCCTGATACCCAAGCCGACTCATGCCATTTCTACGAGTCGCCCACTAGGCGGTCTCCCGACGACACAAGTTACACTCGTAGCCATTACGTCGTCAACGATTGAAAAACGCGACAATGATTTTCACCGAGAAAAGTCGTATCGTCGCATATTGAAGAAACGTTTACAATTGGTAAATTGGCACAGAGCTATCGCACTTGATGACGAAAGTGATAGATATCATGAATCCTATGAAACATTCTAAAGAGCTCGATTATGTTATATAAACCTCGAATACGACTGTTGTGGTTAGTACTTACTCGTATTAGCTATTTAGTAGAACTATAAGTTAATATAAGAAAGTGGAGGGATCATAAGAATAAGACTTAATTTAGTCCAGTTAGTACAACTATTCGAAATGCACAGAAGTGAAGTTATAATCAACTGTTTGTTTTAGCCCGGACGAACCATTAACAGTTATTTTTATTTATTGATAGCGTTCCACCTATCCTTACAGGTCTAACCCACTGCGACAC
>DWLO01004052.1:0-10337 GCA_018245335.1 Dalla quadristriga | reverse complement strand
TGTTATCGTTAGATATGAGTCGATAAACCTTGTCGGAGGCTTTCCTAAAACTTGGGTTGGCTGCTAACCCTTCCACCAATCCGCATTGGAGCAACGTGCAGGTGAACTTATGGGTTGCAGCCCTTCATTCATCAAGCAGCAATAATGTGCTCGGTTTACATACAAATGTTTTCCCCCTTTTCTACTCAAAAGGGAGCCAATGTCATTTTCAATTTTTAATCTACCTATGTGCACCAAAACAATCCATTTTGGTTTCGCGTGATTCAGTTAACACACATCCATCCAACCACCCAACTAAACAAGCAAAATTATCATTTTAGTAGAATAAAATTTGGATATGAATTTGTATACGCTTATCATTGTTCGCGCGTGTTTGAGGCGAGTGCCAATAAGCGTAGTTCAGATCAGATTCCATTACTCAACGCTCGAGCCATTAATTTGCATGACAACAACAAATGTAAACAATAAATAAGTATAACAATACATTAAATTAGGGAAGTTCGTTACAATCCGCTCTCTATTTGTCACAATTTATCTTGTTTGCGCGCGTGCATTCATCACATCGAGGTGCGCACGCGCATTCGCAGCGACTAATCAGCACTAATGTAAATGCTAGGCCATTAGAGAATACTAGATTACATCCAGTATTCCCGGACAACACGGACTGGTTCGATGGAATCGCACGCTCTACGTAACACCAGTCGTCTCTGACATAATTGAAATCCACAACACCATCTAAAATGTCTCACGTCTCGGAAAATCTATTGCGGACTCACTTTGTTCCGTTCAAATCTACAAGAATGTAACTCCACCCTATTTTATATAAGCACTAGGTAGGTTCACGTAATCAACATACCTACGTGTCTGAATGAATTATAGATAATTCGCTCGAAACGGTATCAGTGTATTACCATAAAATGCTTATTCGGATGCGGAGTATCATTCTAGGAAACGTTCCGGATCACCTAAAGGACCCAATCATGCTGTAAGGTATCTAAACCGTGTCATTACAGTCAACGCTTACCTTTAAAGTTTCTTGTCTTTATTCTTACGGAAGAGTATCTATTTACATTCAGCTTCATGTAGGTGCCTATTGCAAATTTTATCGCAATATTACGCATTATTTAATAATGAACTAATATAGAACGCGAAACTAATTTAAAGCACAAAATGATTGGTTAATAAATTTAATTTACGCAGCACAGACGATATAATAGCACTTAAAACGAATATGTTACCAATTCTTTTCAAGGCTATAACACAAGAGAATTTAATTTTAGCTTTTGTAATAAAATCTGCTTAAAAGGAAAGGAAATTTGCTTACGGATCTGATAAAAAAGAGAACTTTCTTTTCACAGGCTATTTAATTCTAAATAGTGGCGCCAAATACTTTAGAGGTCAGTGTGTTGAGCTCAGAATGTTTTACGGGACGCCGCGTATCCTTATATCGTAATAATTTAATCTGATTCGCCGTTATGTCGCCCGAGAGGTATCTGGACAGAGAATCGGACAGATGCAGCTTATCTCGCAGAGAAATGGAAACCGCGTCAAGAATTATTATTATCGTAATGAAACTAACATTCGCTGACTTCTTTGAAGCGAACTTCCGGACGTGCAAAGACTATGCACAACAAATATTCATTATTGTGCACCAAAAAAAAGTAATACAGTAAAAAAATTAATAACTTAATAGCATTTACACAAAAGGCGGTCGGTTTTATCGCTAGGCAGCGATCACTTCCAGAAAACCTTTGCTTAAAGACAACCTTTACTTAAATTCTTTCCTTTTTTGGCGCATTAAAAATTAGGTACAAAGTACATCTTAAATTTCCGTAATTTTATTGTCAAGTAAGCGTTTATTTATTCAAATTCTTGGTTATTTTGCGTATCAAAAATTAGGTACAAAATATGTCTTAAATGTCTGTAATTTTATTGTCAGCACAGTGGCATGCAGTGGCGGGCACAGGATAAAAATACAGGCTAGGCACTGTATCTACGACACGTAAGATACTGGAAATAATAATAATCTTACCTTAAATTCTTCGACACGCGTTGTCTTGATTCACTTCAAATATCCAGTATGTAATTGATTTATGACAAGTAAAGGGATATTTGTAGGTCAATTCTGTGGGGTAGGCAGTGCTTATTTGCGTATATGGAATGCACGCCTCTGAATGGCAGCGACTCACAGTTTTCAAAAGTATACCTAGATATGTAAATTCATTGAAAATGTGCGAGCGAGCGAGATGCCAAACGTGAGTCCTCTTAAGAGCCATTCAGTCAGTTATGACGTCAAATGAAAACCACTCCTATAAGTTCACGCTACCTGTATCGTTATGTTATGATGCTTACCCTTGAAATGGTCGAGGCCCTGTGAAGCGAACGACCTTTAGGATGTATTGTAGGTCGCACGAAACGGCAGTAGGGCATGTAAAGTGTAGCCTGTCGCCTGCCTGGCTAGCCTTAAATCATACCATTCGTATTGCACTCGCTACCTAGTCGAAGAAAAATTAACATTTTAATAATAAAAAACAAATATATATACAGGGTGATTGGCATTGAGTCCGCTCTATTAATATGTCAAGTGTCATACCGGTCATCCTATATAGTATATATTTATATTTAGTTATATTTTACCATATTGAATGGTTTAAGTAAAAGTTTTTATATTCAATAAATAGATTTAAAAGCGGGTGACAGTTTATATCCATATCTCTATGTTCCAATAATATCAATAATAATAATGTCCTATTTGAAGTTTGTCAAAGATGGGCGACATTGTATACCCACATATCTCAATGTTGCAATAGTATCAATAATAATAGTGTCCTATTTGAAGTTTGGCAAAGATGTCCATGGGCTGCAGTGGATGGTGGTACTGCATGCTCGTTCGCTATTCTAATAACATTAAAAAAAAAATTAAACTCAATGTAAGTAGGTATGTACATTATTCATAATTATCCGCGTGGCGGTAAAATTGGCATTTTATGAGGGCTTAAGGATATTGCAGTGGCGTCAACTACCGGAGGCCTATGTCTAGCAGTGCACTCAAAAGCTAATGTATGGATGGGGGATGGATGGATCCTCCCTCTCGCAACGTTTAATGGATGAAACTTATACTTATCTAGTGGCAGTAATTTAAATAAAAAAGAAAATATTTTTTTGTTGTCTGCCTCCAGGACTACTATTCCACAAAGGCATAATTTTATTTCTTAACGATCTTACCCACTGTGTTTTTATTTTAAATTATATCGACATCTAATTTTAGCACGGAACATTTGCACCGGTACATTCCACTATTGCCATGTCTCTACAATGGTCGTGTTGTGCGGGTGCTAAGACCGCTAAGTGCCTTTTGCTAATACAAAACAAATAAAGTGACCGCTGCCGCTACTGTTATTGTTCGTACAATAGAACGAGATAGTTTGCTTGTTTCCACACAGGGTTATTATTATTATTTTTATACCTCACTTGACTTTGCGGGTCCCAGATGTAACTGGACCAAGTCATTTGGAAGGCTTGCGTGGGGACGCATGTCTAACACGTAAAGGTCCTTTTGACACACTTTAAAATTTTATTTGTGATCAAACATTAAACGCTTACACACTCAGACCCTCATGAGTGATACGGGTGGCGTACAGATACCGAATCAACACATTTCTGAACACCCAAAACCCGAGTAGGTACAAAGATTTATCTGCGAAATAAATGTTTGTCCGGACCGGGGATCGAACCCGGGACCCACAGTTCGTCAGTCAGGGTCACTAACCACCTCGCCACGGAGTCGTCAATGATCTGGTTCATATGGTAAATATGGCGAATAATTATTATAATCTTGATTGTACGCCATAAAAATGACAATACATTATACAAAAGTACAAAGCTATCGCTATTTCCAGACAGCACATGGTGCTCACCATAAGAATACAGCTAAGGCCACAAAGATCATAAAACTTGTGATTTTTTATAAACTTATAAGTAAGGGTTTAGAAGTTAATAGACAAGTAATAAGTCGTGTGGTAAATACTCGGGGGGTCTAAAGTTTTAAAGTCAGGCACTCACCACTGCCTTCTCGGTGTTATGTGCGTTTTAAGTATTGAAACATAACTTGCATTAGTTTCTTCTCAATAGCGTGGGAAGTCTGCCAATCCGCACTTACAGAGCTTTTGCTAAAAGTTCTGTACATTTTAGCAATTCATGGACCTCCGTCCTCAAAAAATATACTCCACCAATGACTACTAGTTACTAACTACTATTTGCTTGGAAACGGCTTACTGTTTGCTCTCAGTCAAATGTCTTTTATTCTTCGATAAAATCGCTACAACTTGGTCTTGCATTCATAATGGTTTTAAAGATGCAGCTGCGAAATCAAATTAGCCGCTGTATTATCGCGCTATCATGTAACCAATTTGTAGTAATAAATAACAAGCACTTTTATAGTTGTAAAGTCTGTTTGTTGGTATGTTTTTCTTTCAAGCAGTAACAACGGATTGACGTGATAAGTTCGAAAAGCATATGTAATTATAAACGTCGTTTAAATTAGAATAGAATACACGTGGATTTCTTTCAAATAAAATACTGCAACAATATACATCAGAGATTTTCCTAAAACATTATATGTAGTACAGTGATAGTACTGTACAATACTTGTCGAAATGTACTGTACACCCCCTCTTGCCTTAATCTGTGACCCCAAATGCAAAAAGCCCCACTTCCTCTCGGAAAAAGCGGATTAATCGGATCGTACACTCGTCAGTCTCGTCACTGTGGTCACAAAATCTGTGCTGACTCAACCTTGACACAGAGGTTTTGGTTGGCATCTTTGAATGACTCTATGAACCTGCATATTAGAGGAACGGACAATTTTGGTGGCTAATCAGGGAACACCTCTTCTGTATTTTTCTTTTTTCACTGGGAAATGCATTTACGCAGGGAAGGGAACACCTATGGAAGTTAGTAGCTGACCTTTAACTGTAGATACAAGTAGATGGTTGGATAGAGCGGGTAACATTTGGAGAAGAGTATTTTTGGTACCGCCGGGTTTTATAACTCCGGAACTGATTTTACAAACTTAACACGACAAACACTCTTAGATTTTTGTCGAATTACTTATACATCGTTTGAAAGCGTTCCTTGTTTCAAGTGCATAAGCATTTGAAAGTTTACTATGCATATTCTAAGGCTTACCACTTAGCTGCATACTAATTTTGTGATTTTCCATGTGTAGTGACTGCAGAACGGTTAAATTGCAGGAGATGTGCAACATAATAATGTTGTTTATAAAATTGTATATGTACTTATTTTCATCACGTAAGATAAGAGGATTATTTCGGTTAGACTACATTTTAGTCCTGCAGCGGGACACTTTGGATTGCAGACAACGAAAACTTAGTAGAAACAGACAGTAGGTTCAGACAGGATTGCAACTAAGAAGCTGCTATGACGACTACGCCGTATCTATAGGTGTACTGCATTCCTGATTGTTATTTATAAAAAGGAGATAACATAATTATTTCATTTGCAACTTTTATTGGGTTAGTAAGATTTTCCGATGGGAAGGCCAAGGAGCCTGCAATCCAGCATTAAATTTATGCAAACTAAGGTACTTAAAGCTTGCTACGCAATAAAAAATAATTCTAGAAAGCGTAAGCGCAACCAGCGCGTGGTCAGTGTTTGCATAAAAACCAGCGCTGTACAACCTTTTTACACAACTATGCATATCATTTCTATAAACTGCCTGCTTAACCGCACAGCAGGACTGATGACTCGCTAGGTTAATGGTCCAATCGGTCTCAACCCGAGGGAAGCCTACGCAGTTAATATGCGGTTGCAGAAATTGTTTATAACTCCTGGACGAGTTTCGTCTAGCTAGACGAAACGGCTTGAAGGCGCCTGCGTGTTTAATGGAACGTTCCAAGTTGAATAGCTCATTTAAATAATAGGAGATTCAGTATCACAGGATCCAGTGTCTATAGCACGATATTTATGTTACTGCCGCCAGGCACACTTCTATGGAGATTAATAATGTTTATCAATAAACTGAGACTTAGGTCTAAATAAATTTGCGTTTGAATTAATCAAGTTTGACTTGGTTGCGTGAGGTTTTTCAATTTCTTATACTATGCGGATTAGTAGCAAGGGTCGAATTCGAAAGTCAAAGATAGATTTTGTCCATTCCTGAATTTACGGATAGAATGTCACAAAGCGATGATAAGGACTGCTTAAGACCTTGGATTCTTATTAGCAAAAACTGTACCTATATCTTTAAGGCGCTCCAGCCACAGGGTACTACAATAGTTATATGCGCCAGCACTCATTCATTTTTGGCCACATATAAAAAATCGAAGCCATCACTATCTCTACTTACCCCTTGATTTTGATAACATTTTCAGGGATTGTAGAGAGAACACTAACTTAACGCATAGGCCTTAAGACTTAGATTGAAACAAAAAGGTAGATACGGTACGCTCATACATTGCGTTACAAAATAGGCTCTAGTCTGTACACATGTTATGCATGTAAACATGCACGCACACACTTAGGTACAATGCGTTGCGGCTACTCACCGTAGCATATGCTGAGTGGACGATGTTTTGAACAGAGGTGCATCTTTTGTAAACTCGGTTTAAGTAATTTTAATTATTGTGATTTTTGGTTTTGCAGTTTCTCTATAACAAATTTTTTTTTGCTTATTTTTATTCTTATATCATTTTCTATACTCCTGACGTGACACTAACTTACGTTTTACTCTGCCACCACTGACATTACAAAGATGCATCTTTAAGTAGCTTCACCTATGAATCATTAGAAAACGCTGACCCGCGGCTTTAAACAAACATTAACAGCACAATCATTGCAAATTGTTAGCCTGAATTAACCTTTAATCTCCGTTAGTGACCAGGTACAGTTAATTCCAGCATAAATCTCCATCCAGGTGTCACTTGGACATAACGCACATGCTTTGATGTTGAATTAATTACACGCTTCTTGTATCGTACGGGTACTTCGGTTTGAAACTGTGCGACTGCATTTGAATGTTAAAATAGTTAAGAGGACTGTCACTTTTTTTTATTTTTTGAAATAAAAGTTACAATATTTTTAAGTCGAACTCAAATAACAAAAACGTCACGACGCACGTCACTTTATGAGTGTAGCCGGTATTTTATTATAAGCAACTAGATAGTTACGCAAAGGAATATGGTTGGAATTTAATGGAATAATGACATACAATCTAGAGAGAGATCATTTATTAGGAAAAAATATGAGTTCGTGGCACGGATCTGGTTTTCTTTCATACAATTAGTTGGATAAGTAGCTTGTTTCTATGCACGGGGCATGGATGGATATTTTTAATATTCATTGGCATTGCAATAGGTAAATTAAACCTCTTACGTAAAAGATAAAATTGATCTTGAAGAAATTGATCACCCTGTAAGTACAACAGGTTAGCAATTTTATAGCTAAACTAGCTGTACCCCGCGATTTCGTCTGCGTTAAATTAAATTATAATATTAGATTTTTAAAATAACCTTACCTTCTCCGTGACACGAGCAACATCTCTGCCAAATTGTATCAAAATCGGTTGTATGGTGTAGCCGTGAAGGCGTATCAAACAAACCTACAAACTCATTTATAATAGGTATTAGTAAGGATATAGTTTTGTAAAAGAAGTAGATTAAGAATTTAGAAGATAGTTTTTGTTGGAAGCTTTAAAGCTGGTCTTGAAAGCTCCTGGGTGTTATAGTCTCAATTACATTTGCGACCCCTTTAGACAATTGACATAAGGGTTAATCGAACAGAGCTGACATACCATATTCATTATTTACATAATAAAAATACTGACATTTTAGACGTATTTAATTAAAAAAAATATAGCGATTATTACACTTTAATAACATTTAAATTAGGAAGACATATCACATATAAACTTACTAAAATAAAAAAAATTTAAAAAATAGTTTTTTTAATTCGTTTTTAATTTAAGTACCTAGACATAGTATGAGAATTTCAACATAAGGTTTAAAACCTTAATATTTTTAAAACGACTGGGTCTAAACAGGGGTGGCCAACTTGATTAGAGCTAAGATCTACTTTTTAGTGACGAAACCCTGTGCGATCTAACAATTACAAATTTCTCAAAATTTTAAATGAAACAGAGATTGACAGACACCCTCGCCCCACACTTCGCGTCGCGCTAGCCTTTCGTACCGACCTACTGCGTGGAAAAGAGCTGAAATAAAATGCGTTCAAAAAAGGATACAAGAAGATGGAGACAGCAGTTGGTTCTGACGTTGCGCAATTCCGTTACGTTCCAGCTATTTTTATTTACATATAAATATTACTATTAAGTATATATTTTAACTTTTATGGTTTTGCCTTGTCGCGATCGACTCGACTAGTAGCCGCGATCGCGTTCGACCGGTTGACCAGCCTTGGTCTAGAACAATAAAGTTTAGTGTTTCTCCTGCAGAATGACCCGCTGTATAACCCACATCCCGTTGGCACTTCTTACGGGACACCCTGTATAGATATTTGACTAGCGTTTATGCCACTTGGCTACGGGGCTAGTGTTACTCGAGTCACGATTCGAGTTAGACACGTCTAACCGTCACACAGGCTTAATACATGCATCATATTATGTTATATGTTGACGAATCAATACGTACCTACTCGTACCTTAAACAAGTACACTAATAAGTCTATAATAACTTAGAAATGCCTTAGCAAGTTGAGTAGGTAAATCCGCGTCGAATACCTATGTATTTTCTTGGATAGGTAGGATGCTAAGTAATAAAATGGATAGATTTACTGCTAACAGGACGTTCACATTGGACATAACGCCATAGTAACTCAAAGTTTTATTGCAGAGTAATAGGCAACTCGTAACAATTTTATTATTAGTGCAACCTATAAGTAGTTATATTATTTCAAAGGTTAAGAATATTAGTTTGTTTGTATTGTGTGTGTACGTGAACTGAACGTGTACCTAAACTGAGGTATTGGTCGTTAAATACGGCAACTGCTTATTCATAGACCACCTACTAATTTAATTATTTCCTCAATTTGCGGTCATATGTGTACTCAAATTCCTTGAAACATGATTTACTTTTGTAGATAATAGAGCTATGTTCAAACTGTGCCTTTCAGTTCGAGTGATTACCTACTGGTGCAACCTATAGCAGGCAACTGCAGGGCACGGGTCTCTACTCACAACAGAGGAGGCCTGGAACGTACCAGCGGAACGTTGGTGGCCATTCCGAGTGTCGGAATGACTGTTATGTAATAATTATATCCGATATCGACGCCTTGAAGTGCCCTCCGGGGTCTGCTATACATATCACATATAAAGAAAAATCATCAAGAAATCACCGTCCATCTGTTGGGAACTTGACATAATTTTCTTCTCCTTTCATTCATGGATCTTTTCTTTTCTTTTATGGATGTTACTTCGTAAAATAAAGAATCCAAGAGGCCTAACACGCCCAAGTGCGGGTGCCAAGTCGTTGGTACAGTTGAGTTGGCGAGAGTTTTACACTCCTTCCGGATAGCCAGAAACCGGGGTCTTTCCGTTAGCTAGTCTGTTCTATCCCATACACATTGCGATAATCACTACAGAGATGGAATACCATGTTATTTATTTGGTCAATTTTTACGGACTTATAATTTTTGTAATTTGTGTACGCCTAGAGCGGGCGATGGATAAAATAACTGGCTGCGAATGTACGCGTGGCGGACACAGGGATATACGGGGAGCAACTTGTACACACTCTGCCAGTTTTATAAATTAATTCAAAACCAGAAAAAAATACTTGAAAAGTGTAATTAATTTTTTGTGATCAACTTTGTACCAATCAATTACTAGTAAAGTTCATTAAACGCCTCCTATCTTAAATCATAACTACTTCTATCTTGGGACGCCACTCAAAGTCGTTGATCCCACTAAGTATATTAGTGTTATAATGGTACCTATACTTGAGCTTGTCAACACATCGACTTAGCGGTCGACAGTCGCAAAAAGTGTGATAAACGTAATGATACCAATTTGAAGCGTATCATTAAGCTCAAATTGAAACCTAATAACTAAGTAATGGATCACCGGCTATCGAATCGATTTAATGGGTAATATTATTACAGTATCGGATTACTCTGATTATGGGTTGTGCAAGGGACTATTGCGGTATTATGACTTTTTATACAGTGCGAGAAAGGTAGGCACATTACTTTTCACGGTCGTTAAAAATTTAAGGACTTGTATTAAGCACTGTGATGACGGTTGTTAAAAATATTTTTGGATAGATTTTTTTTTACATCATACTGATCGGAAGGGTATCGTTGCC
>DWLO01004051.1:0-10337 GCA_018245335.1 Dalla quadristriga | reverse complement strand
AGTAAGTTTATTGTTTTTTCTCGTAAGCGATTGTTTAATCTTAAGAGAAAAAGTTAATAAAGATCTTAAACCATAAATTTAATTTAAACAAATGCAATTATAAACTGTTCAGAAATATCTTAATATTTCAGAGTTATGCAAAGCGATGCGTTCAATCGAATCATCGTTAAGTTCGTCCAAGTCTTCGGAAAGTACCAAAACTTCATCTCGTTTCCTTTGAACTCCGACTGTAGGAGGTCCCGGTGGAATGTTTGAAATTTTGCAGCAAACTTTGGTACCTTCATCACATCCGGGTACCATGGCGTCCAAATAATAATTACTAGGGCAGTGCCTGATATTAACACATATACCGCCGCGCAACCAGCAAGTTGCTTTCGTCGTGCCTAAAAGATAAATAAGTTACACATCTGGTAATAAAGTTCTATATTGAATACCTTTTACAAGATAGAAAATTAGTTGAACTGAATCCCTTCCTGATTACCTTCCTCTAATTACCTGAGGTAAAATATGTGGTGTCAGCCAAAAAGGTCCAAAAAATATATAATAGGTATACATGCCTACACAGGCGTACGCATCATCGAACATCAGGTGGCACGCAAAAAAATATTTATACATAATGCATCCACGTGTCTACGTTATATATATTTATATATCTGCTCTTCTACTAGTTTTCATTAGGTGATTCTACTTCATGCTTTACAAATAATATACCTAGAAGGAAGATAAGGATCGGCTTAGCAGAAAACTAGTAGTGAAAACATCCCCGATGTAACATTGAGCTCTAAAATGATTAAGTACCTAGTTGAAGTTCTTTAGTTAGGAGCGTATCTGTAGTATCAATTATATAATTGACGAACAACACCTTGGTTGGAAGAGTACTTTTAAGAAGTGAATAGGCCAAAAAAAAATTTCTTTCTAAGTAACACTAACTTTGTGACAAACTGCGACGACTTGTACATTCCAGCTAACAGTGTTAACAGTACTAATATTGCATAAAATATAAAAGCTATGAAGTTGACGCACTCTCTAAAGAGAGTCTCGGACCTCATCAACCCTATATCATGTTCGATAGGATGCTATTAGCAATGATATAGGTCTACACTTTAACAAAAATCATACAAACCTAATGTTGGCCTTCCGCTACTCCCTGCCAAAAATATATCCTTGTATGTTTCTGGCAATCGTTGTATTTCATTTTTTGATGGCTTATAGATATAACTTCTACATATAACTGTTACTAGAATACAATTAGAAATAAATACAAATGAGAAAATCATTTTCATATGTAATTTAAAATTATGGTATGATTCAATTATAACTCACCTTAAAATTTTGAAATGTATCAAAGGCACCATCGAATTTACGATTGCCTTTTATGATTACTTGCTCAATCTACGTTTGATAATAAATGTCCTTCTGGTAATTGAAAAACAGGGAGGCGGATGATTTATAAAAATCGTAATGACAGTTGATCTTGCGGGGAAATAACTTTTTTCAATCATTCTCAAGATTGGTAAAATTGTATTAGGTAAATTCAACTTTATTTACCAAATGTTTTGCTTTCAATTGAGACTGTCTTGACTCGACCGTCAATACTATATCTAATCTATAAACACAGTCAATTGTGCCAAAGGGCATAGATTAGGAGATTAGATGACAGGTTTCTACTATGGTAATACTTTTGTGTTATATACAAATATACACTATCTTATCTAAGTAATATTATAAATGCGAAAATCAGTTTGTTTGATGCTGTTTCATGGATAAACCATACAACCGATCCTCATAGAATTTGGTAGAGAGATAGTTTGAGTGACGGAGAAGGTCATAATGATACTCTTAACCCTAAATACTGGTCATCAATTTAACGGGCACGAAGTAACGCAACAGCTAGTATTACTATAAGTATAACTTGCATGCCATGATGTCTTTTGTTTCTCCAAGGCGTTTTAAGTCTGTCAACACGCATTTGTGCATTATGGAACCCTTTTTATGGCTGAAACTCAATTCTACATTTTTATATTTTTCTTTCTACCTAGCCCAGGACAAGTATGAGTTGATAAAAGCTTAGTATAACCATTACTTTTATACGTCACGCTTATGTACTTTAGCTGATAACATTTTCGTGTAGGCTTTAAAGGCTGAAAAGAAATGAGCTAACTTCGGTCTTCCCGTGGGAATCGTAAAGGCCACCTCGAGAGACTAAGGGATTTTATAATAATTTTGAAAAACAAAAAAGACCAAATTTATACAACGATGATTTTATTATCTCTCAGAACCAACGCAATTGATCGAGTGGAGTTTTTCTGTTTCTTCTTATTAACTTTCTTCTTCTTCTTCTTCTTGATCATGACGCCTGCTCCCCCAAATTCTTGTTGCAAAGGCCATGGAAAACCGGCATTTTGTATACCCTGATCTCTCCAGTCCTTTACTTGGTACCGATTCCACGCGAAACAACAAACATTCAGCTTGTTCTTACACCCTGGTACTTCCGTCACATACTTGTGACCAACGCATAGATTGTAGTTTATGCAAATCCCGCCAAGTGCCCAACACGGCGTGGTTATTAGCGATCCTGGATACATATACAAATATTGTAATGTGATACGCATACATAAATAACTTTAACAAAACAAACGTCCTATTTTATTCTCGGAAACAACTTGGGGTGTATAGCGATATCTGGAATAGGAACCGAGAACAAACTGAAATCTCAGCCGAGAGAATTGTGCCTACAAACCATAGATTTAAACAAATAGGTAAATACGGTGCACTCATACATCGCGGTAAGTACAGAAAAATGGGCTAGATGCAAACACTCACACAAACACGTAAACACGCACCTACACATTTACAGTTCTTGAATCGTGTACATTTGATAACATACAACAGGGACAGTGAGACATACTCAATATTAATTCCGCTATGTTGTAGTATCGCGTGCAAACAAGACCATTCTTCGTGAGCGACTAAACGAAACCCGTGACGCTGGTTTCACGTTGTGAGATCACGCGCAATAGGCACCTGCCTATTGCGTGTTACATTACCTAATGTATCTGAAATAATAATAATCCTCTAACGGTAGTGTTCTTCAATAGCTAGTGATAAAAAAACTATTTTTGAGTTTAGGATATTGTGTGATAGAATCTAAATAAAATGACATTTTGCGTCAAGTAGGTCAAATAAATGAATACCGAAAAACATGATTTATTAAATGCTTTGGTAAACAAGGATGCTTAAATCGTTTCCAACTTAGTCCGTTGTGTAAGTCGAAAGCTATGAAAAAAATTAGGCAACGAAAATTTCTTGCGTTGCCCGTGTCTCTAGGCGATGATGACTATTTACCACCAGGTAGCCCATCTGCTTAAGATCGCGTCTGTACTTCAGTTGGCATGGCATGAGTTGAGTGCCATGAACTTTCGGTGTGTTGGGCTGGCAATCTTTTCCTTTACTATTTCATCTGCATTGGTGCAGTGTGGCGGAGAATGCGTTACGATATTACTTATTGTACGGACTCTTTCCCAAAAGCGGGACATGAAAACAGTTATAGTCCAAATAAATATCCTAAACTTTACTTACGGGTTGCGGTAATGACATGGTTATAGCAGAGAAATAAGTTGGTGTTTCGTTTAAACGCGATGCCACGTTTCATAGCGAACGTGAAACCGCACTGATACTGCACATATCAATATACCGCAAGTTTCGCACTTGCATAATCTGGGATTTTGCATGTTCTGGGTGTTAGTGAAGCCAAACATAACGTTACATATTATAACGTCAGTGTAATTGTAGAGCACACATTGACATATAGATAGACTGATGATTTTAGGGTACACTCAAGTTGAGCAAATTTTAACACTTTTTTAATTGCTTAAATAATTAGAAACTCATCCTTACGCCGAGATGGCAACGAAGCAAGAGCGGCATGGTAAGCAAGTAACTCCGCGCGTAAATCTTCATAATCTTCATCCGCAGATAAATCCAAGTTTGCGTCATTCGTTAACGAAGATATGAGTTTCCCCCCAAAGTCGCTGTCGCTGCCAGAATCTTCACTACTTTTCGGTGTTGTTTGCACGCCAGAATACAAAAACAACAGTAGTATATATTGCAACATTTCCGCCGGATTGCCTTTACGCCAGTAAAAATGATTCTGCTCAATTTTATGATCGCTGCATTTTAGAGCGTTTTTATTGATGTAAAATGCATAAATTCCTACGATAAGCGGACTCCAATACAGGATTTGCGTTGAATAAATATGAATTCAGTTTCAGCGACCGTAATATATGCAGTAAATATATTAAATAAATTAGCAGTTCACAGAAGGTATAAGTGGTTCCATATATCTAAATATGCTTGTTATGTTACGTGTATTTTTAAATCCAGTTTTTAGAGCAGCTTTAGTATTGAATTTCATCGGAATACCTACTCTACTTAGCCGGCTTACGAGTGAATGAACATATTATATTTATTAGTGTAAATACACAAATACCTATACCTATACCATAAGGTAATAGAATACGTGAGTGGATCAAGTTCGACGTTATTTTGGAACATGGCATGTCATCCTACTGAATTATTGAGTTGGCAGTAGTGGAATCAGTCGGGTTCAATATATGCGGACCGGACGTCACAAAATGCCGTGAAAGGCTTTTTTGAAGCCTTCCGCATTCAAAGGGACACAAAGGTTTTTCTCTTAAATTCATAGTATTTTCTACCTTCCTGTAGAATAAAATTGCGAACTTGAAAAAAATAATGTTAATAAGACATCGGTCATTTAAATTGATTCCTAGTGCATGCCCTAAACGAAACGAGATTTGTGGATAAAAAATTTACAGTTTAGTGGCGACACCTGCCGACATTTTTGCTACGTTTAGCTTGAGTGAGTAGCTTATTTAGCTTTAGATTTTGCATTTAACTGACAGAAATGATTAATAAAATAGAAAAAGGAAAAAAAACCTAGTTAACTGAAATCTACCTGATTTGTAGCATTGAAAAAATACATTCTCAGAGCTGTTAACCCCACGCGTACATTCGCAGCCTGTCATTTTTTAAGTTTTTTTTACCACCGAAATGTGACCGAAAAATGTACGCGCGTAAAAATATAACCAAATAAATTCACATAATAATCCATCTCTGTTGAGATAATTGCAATGTGTATGGGAATTATCAGACTAGTAGCGAAAAGGCTCCTGCTTCTAGATCTTCGGAAAGGAGCGTACAACTCGTCTCATATCTATGTAGATTTTGTAATTAAAGGTCGTTACTAGCGCTGTTAAACTGAAATGAATTTAGAATTCAAAACTAATTGACTAACACTTCCATCGTATTCACCAATCGTCTACCAACGACCATGTATGTATAGCACTGAACAGAGGTCGATGCGATGTCTCTGTCATACCTTCCAGTAATTGTACAGACGTGAAGCAGCAAGACGCCAGCCCTTTGTCAACGGTTGTAATTTCAACACGCCAAAGCTCTTTGTTTAGCCCATTCTTAGCAAACATTTCACTGCAGGCAAAACAAACGTGATAAACTGCGATGCCTAAATGTTTCTAGATGTTTTTTGTTGAAGAACTCGTGCCTATTCGAGCGTGAAGACACAAAACCTGACTCTAATAACATTTATAAGATGGTGAATTGACCTAATCAGTTTTAAAAATTCAGTGGTAGAAATCTGTTAAGTCAAATTATTATTATCCACTACGTAATCACCGAACCACGAATCTTTTTAAACAAACAGCCAAAAATAACACGATTAACGCTGACATCAGAAAAATAACAACCCGGCCTCTTTAATAAAAAGGTGCGTTTTACAAGCTGCCGACACACGAACTATTTAAAGGCTGTTTGCATCTCAGCCATGAGATCCGGTGATTAATGATCTCCAAGACGTCCCTCCAGTCGACGACGTAAACAAGAAAGTTTCACTTAAATCGGCTTCGCTGAAATGCCCCTAATTGTGCCATGTCAATTTTGACAGCCGATTGTAGCGTAAAGACAAATGGTAACGTAGTCAGAAACAATAAATAGGGCGAGGAAACGATCAACCCTCCGGATTGGTTAGTCACCTAACCTATCCAATTTAGGGAGCTTGTAAAACATGTTTGTAGGTAAAGCTTAATATATTGTAATGAGAAAGTAAATCTCTTTGTCGCGGCGTGAAAGTAGTCCTGAGGGTTGCCTCCCTGGTTGATATCACGGTAACATAACGAGAACAATATTATTACGTATTTCATGTATGAGTACACGGGAGCTGCAAGAATTCCAAGGGACTCGTAGAACACAATAACAGGGTCAAACATTAACTTCTCGCAGAAGCGATATAAGGATTTTCAAAGTTAAATTTAAACACTGCGAAAGACTAATAAATTATTGAAGGACACTTTAAACTTTTAATCTTGGCTGACTATATCCCAAACTTCCACTATTTGATAGTATGTAACAAGCATATTTTGCTTCAGCTTTTCTAAAATATAGAAATCGTGTCTATGGTAGTCGCGATATGATATTATCATGTAATTATTTATTTCATTATTCATTTTAATTAAATCTAACATAGCCTGATAAACTGTACGTACGTTTTAATATATAAGTTCATTTATTAAAATGTCTCTTTGGAGCTAAGAATTCGCTCACCGCCAGTCTATTATGAGTTAATTAATAGGCTAGAGCTTAGCGTCTTATATCGACATTCAGTCTTTTACCTCGAAATGTTCAAAGTAACGTTATTTAAATGTTAAATTAATTAATTCGTTTTTCCTGTTACGTAATTTTCCAAGTGGTAGAACTGGTATACAATCATTTCTGCTTTGAAATTATTGTCATTGAACAATTGTGTTTCGGTCAAAAAGGTGTGGATGCCGGCTAAATTTATACAAGAGGCGATCATCTCAGTCCTCAGGGATGGCAACTCATCTGTGACCATGTTCGAATAGGACAAATACTAACGAGTACTAACTGAGATTACTAATACTAACAGAACTAACTTACACTCACAGCCCTAGTTCTCAAAGTCCAAGTACTAATGAATACTAACCAACTAATATTCTTTCTAACACCTAATACTAACAGAACTAACGAACTAATAGTACAGTTTTATTTCATAAGCCTCACAAATCCTAGTACAAAAGCGAAGTCCCACAGCAGTAATGAGTTCTCTTTAAAAATCGTTCCCAGGTTCTGTCCAGAAACATCCAACAATCTGGAGACGTCAAACGTTGACTTAATTCCCAGCAAATCCCAAAAACGTTGCCTATCGACAGGAATATTTTCCAAAGGAAACTTGGCCCTCCATCCATATCCACTAACCGTACATCAACTGGAATTACGAGTATGTTTAATATATTGCTGATGGGGGTATGTGAGCTATGGGTAGAAGCCAAGAGAGCTGGGAGCGCAACGCTCCCTGTGGTACGTATTCCCAACCTTCTAAATTTCATTGAAAGGTTTGCCTGTGTCCAAAACCTTCTCTAAAATTTTAATTTTGAAACACGTTGTTTGAAAGCCTGATCCATTTTTGTGATGATGATGCGGTGAAGTTTTAACCTTAACCCTTCCGATTCTGAAAAAGAATCGGAATCTTACTGATCGGCTGATGATGATAATGATAAATCACGATAGAAGACGTTAGCACCTGATTCCCCGGTCGTTTTAACCCAACCGAGACCACAGAGTGTAAAAACTAGTAACTTAGCGGGAAAAAAGTAAGGAAATGGTCTTGATAAATTGCCACTAGCGGTCATCCATCCCGGGACCAACTGTGCACGGCGGTACTTAATCTGCGTTATCAGTTGCGATTCCCAGACATCTTAGCTGTGGAGCTCGTTGATTACGTTATTACGTCACGTCATACAAATATCCCCGTTGTTGTGTTAATAGTATTTTATATACCAATTGATTCATTTTTGGTTTAACTTTGTATTAAAAAGTAACATAAAGCAATAATAATATAACATAAGTATCATCTTTTCGATTTTAACCGGCATTTTGATACCTTTTCAGGAAGACGTTCTTAAGTGTGCGAGTGTGTGTGTGTACGTGTGGGTATATGTGTATGTTCAAAATTCCCGCACCGATTTCTTAAGTCATAAATAACTTTAGTATTTCCAAGTAATTTTTTATCTAATTCTCGATGTACTATTTCGATACGTTATATAAAATATATGACAGTAGTGGTTTTTCCTATTGTTTTATGTAATTTTTACACCAACACAGCTTATAAAGTTAGTAGCTGGAAATGACAAGATTTGACCGAAATAATCTACAAGTTTCCATTTTTGTTTATTGTGAAAAATAACATCACAGATTTAAAAAGAAATGTTTGTCTGTTTTGTACATTCCGAAGACAGACCATAACATTAACTACACATCAAATATGAGCACGCTGTCTCCTTTTCATTTCACTTTGGAACAATGAAACTCTTATTGTGTTTTGATACCCGCAACAAGTGCCTGTAAACCTGGAATAACGATATGTCATTGATGACACCACAGCACTAGATGACACTCAAAAGTATTGGATATGACGTTCGGTCGATTCAGTGTGCATTTTTTATTGCCACCCTCAACTTGTGCACACAGCAATCTAAACGCGTGAAATATTTAAGCACGGCTCAACTAACCTGTGTGCATAATAATGAACAGTCTAAGCATGTTGGAACCTCTGTTAAGTCAAATACATTATCACACAGGATTACAAAGGGGTGTTAATAGAACGGTGCATAAGATAAGCCAAGACTAAACTCCGCCAAAAGAGGTTCACTGGATCAGTCAGGTAAGCATACGAATACTTATCAGTAACAGCTCATCATCATCATCATCATCATCATCATCATCATCATCACAACCCAACACTGGATCACTACTGAGCACAGGTCTCCTCTCAGAATGTGAAAGGTTTGGGTTATAGTCCACTACGTTGGCCAACTCTTGAGTTGGTGGACTACACACACCTCTTAAAGAGATTATGTAGAACTCTCACACAATAAGTTTCGTCACGATGTTTACATTCAGCGTTAAAGCAAGTGATATTTTATTGCTTAAAACGCTCATAACTCCGAAAACTCAAAGATGCCTGGGACTTGAGTCCCGGACCTCTCGAGTAGGAGTCCAAAGTCTTAACCACTTTGCAATCACCGCATACACCAGTCACAGCCAATAGTTAAAAGTACACATTAGAATAACAAATAACAACATAAATTTTTATATACATACAAAAATACGTTGCCTTAAATCCAGACGAATGTACCTTTGTAAAAACCAATTAACAGAGTATTAAAATATAACGATATTTGGAAAACATTTGCTCCGTAAACACTTAGTAAGCTTTTTTTGGTGCAAACACAACGGCTACTGGGTGCCCGTGCCAACGAATTTGCTGAAACATCTCATGTAAAATGTATCCGACACTATTAACCTGTTTTGGGGTAAGCACGTATTTTATCACAAATAAAGTAGGTAAAGTAAAATATGGAAGCGGCATTCCCGGGTTTAGCTGCGATGGCGAATTAGGCGGATCCAGACACTTATGATGCTGTAAGCCTTTAAATTGTACTAATATAGTAAAGTCATCTATTAAGACACAAAAATCCCATCCATACCGAATTATCTTCAGTCTTTACTGTTAAAACTTAAAACGTATGCAATTTAAACGTTTATAAATACATTATAAAAAAAAAATATCTTGATGGAAGAAAATATCGAGAGAAAATCTGCATGCCTGAAAGTAAATATCTAAAAGATGTCTGCCAACCTGCACCTGGCCAAAACCTAATTTTCCGTTACCACGCTATGGAAGTTACGTGCGCAACCAACAATGGAATTTAATGAGAAGGGAAGTGGTGCAATAATCATTTTCACCCTTCAATTTATTATACCAGTGACCAGAGTAAAACTTGTTGTTCCATTTACTTACATTGTTATTAGAGCCAGAAAGCTTGTGAAAGAAACATTTAAGTTCATACGACCGCCAAATGCATACGTGAAGTAAAAAGGCTTGTAAGATTAAAATAGAAAACTATAAAATGGAACTGAAAATGTATGTAAATAGTAAAAGCCTGGGTTTGGATCGTAAATTCTCGTCACGAATCCAGTTCACAAACAGAAAATTGACGGATTAACTTCTGCGGAGACTTGATTAAAATTTGATCCATGATTTAATTTGTTATTTTATGTAAGTTAGTGGCAAAAATATGCAAATATGTATTAAAGATGACATGATGCAATGCTGCATCTTAGATCCTTTCTTTCTTTGGACATGTTTCGCGGCGTGGAAAAGTATCTATTGAGGGGATTGTAGTGTAAAGACAAAGTCGAAATGAATGAAAGAAATGAATTAA
>DWLO01004050.1:0-10339 GCA_018245335.1 Dalla quadristriga | reverse complement strand
TAACGATAGACAATAATTATCTTAGTCATCGGCTTTATAAAAATAATACAATCTTAACCTATTTGATCAAGAGTAGGTCCGGAGAAAAAATCCGGAGGAGGAAAACTGTCGGCACTGGTATTTTAAAACTCCATAGTCCTCCGTGATCCGTCCGTTTAATTATCAAGTGTAGATTGATGTAGCTCCTTAAATGTTAGTTCGACGATTCCGAGTAACTGCTTTCTATACGACGCTAACGGCTGCGAATTTGCGTCCCGCGTCTTGCACCGCATGTCACGCAACGTACAATACCATTGATCAATATTATTTTAATCCTCACCTACTAATATAAATGTGAAAGTGTGTCTGATGATGATGATGAGGGTTCGTTCTTCTTTCACGTTGCAAAATTGGTACGGGTCGACGTGATTTTTGGATAGGGATAGTTTATGGGCTGGACAGTTCAGTGACATACGCTACTTTTTCTGCCGGAAAAATGAACGGTTCCTGTGGGATAGATAAAAAAAATATAATAATAAATTATTGTTTTTAATTTTAAGGATTTTTGTCAACTATCTGTTGTTATTGTTGTTGTTAGTGTTGCAGATTTGACGGTAAATGAAGTATTTTCTATTTCTATTTCTAATCTGCCAAAGCCTCGAGGGGGGCGTAGGTAATGAAAATTAAATGAAAGTCACCAAAGCAGTGCTAGTTTGCGTGTAGATTCATCACCATCATCACAACCCATTATGGGCCCACTACTGAGCACGGGTCTCCTTTCAGGATAAGAAAAGGTTAGGCCACCACGCTGGCCAAGTGCGGATTGGTAGTCTTCACACTTTCACACGCCTTTGAGAACATAGTGGAAAACTGTCAGGCATGCAGGTTTCCTCACGACCGGAAAACCCTTCAACGAAAGCTATGTTTTAAACTAAGAAAAGACACACTGGGATTTGAAACCCGGACCCTCTGAGTAGGAGACCGAAGTCTTTACCACTAGGCTATCATCGCCATGATAGCGCTATCGCTGCGTGTAGTTTGTTTGTAGTTTTTATTATGAGTTATTATATTTAATTACACTGCTTATTGCGTCCTCATTGACTAAGGGAACTCAGCAGCGGTCAACGACCCGAGCGACTGGAAGGGATTAGCAAGCAAGAATTTCCAAAATGGTCTACCGCAGGGGTCGAATTCGACGGACAACAGACCATAACAGTAAACAATTTTTTTTTAATTATGGTTTTAGTAACTCGAAAAAAAATTTAGGGTTGTGAGGGTTAAAACAACATAAATAATATTGAAGGGACCTATTTTTGACGAAATAAAACACCCGACTTTAAACGCTAGCGAGTAAATGCAGTCAGGTGACGTCGACGGCCGCAGCCGCCGAACTGCATGATTTGCAGTGACGTGTGTTAGAGCCCTTACCTACTTATATAGTTGCGGTGCTATACTTAGATTGTAATAACCACATTGCAGCGTTGCAGTTGTGCCGGTTCGGTGCAACGAACTCGTCGGCCGCTGGCGGTCAAGGCAGAGTCAAGGTGCTAGTTCTAGTAGCGGCCTGAACGTGACCTCCTACGCAACTCATCGCATTGATATCGATTAATATGAGCCGTTATATTTTATGTCATGCCATTAAATGGATTATCATCAAGTCGCTCGCATATTCTAATATATTCATAGATTGTAAAAGTCGAAGTATATTTTTGTAAAATGAAAATGTGTTTGTTGGTTTGTCCTTCTTTAACGCAGTGAAATGCACGGTCCCTGTGGGGTAGACGTGAGATTTTAATTAAAACTGTGTCTGATACCTACTTGAAATTCACAAAAAAATTAAGAATAGGTAAGAAGGTACTAAAAATATTTATAATTTTTTTAGTAATATTAACATAATAATATATCCGTGTTGTTTACTTATATCCGTGTTGTACTTACTTTAAATGATACGTATTGTACACTTACGCACTCTTGCTGCACTTTACTTCGCTCACTCTCATGGGCAACTAGACACCAGGGCAACGCATTGAATCACTCCATTCGCTCGTTTGAAAACGCTAACATCCCACAAGATGAGTCCCGATCCCAAACTTACTACACTTACACATTACATTCACATCGTTCCCGCCGGCGGAGTCGATGACCTTTCTTTCACACGGGGGCCACGAGGTATCCCCGAGTGACTGGTCGTCCAGCCCAGATCCCTACACTACAGCGACAGCCTAAGCCGAGGTCCGTACCTCACAGGAGGTGCAATTTGATTCGTCGCAATCCCAGTTATCAGTGAGAGACAGGTGATGGCTTGCCACACCTCCTTTCCTATTTTGTCTTCATTTGGCGAAGCTTATAGCTCTCGCCCCGTTCGGTGACGCTGTAAAGGCCAGTAGGTCAGCATCTGCCCATTCGAAAAAAAAAACGTTTGAAAATAAATTCATCTCGAAGAAACTTTGTTCTCCCAATAAAATCGATTAAAATCAAACTAATACCATCATACACCATTTATAGCTCAAATCCGGCTGGACCGATTTTCATGATTTTTGATTTGTCGGATTTGTCTTCGCCGGGAATAGGAGAATAACTGGTACCGCTCCGGGCGAACCGTATACAGGTTCTACCACCTTGTCAATTAAGTAAAAAGTAAAGGTGATACAGAGTTTCGACATAGGCTAATAAGCATAAAGACCTTACTCATTTCATTACAATTAAATACCTACTTTGCAGCATCATAAATTTAATTTTTTAATTTAATTTGTCCGTCGACTATGAAAGCTGTATTTATCGATAGTATCGACATTATGCATTGAACTTCTCAGAGTGTAAATAAAATGAGATTCTGGCAGACTTGTTTTATTAAAAGTCTAGGGAGAGCTCTTGACTTCGCCCGCGTGAAATCTCGAATTACAATGGGCACATGTACCTAAATGTAATTATTTTTAAAAAAAAGTAACACCAGATCAAAGTATTTAATTGCGAACTGCCTTCAATATCACTAATTATCTACATAAATACCTTCGGTTGTATACAGAGGGAGCACGGTATCGAGATCAGTACCTACTGAGCTAGCTAGTTTATATTATTATGCTAAGCATTAAAGTCAATGGTTGATGGTCATCCAGCAAGGATGAACAATGTATCGGCATTGAACTTGACCGCTTATGAATGTTTTCGAACGGATATAACCTTCAATAGTCTATTTGGCACCACATAATATAGGTAGTAAGTATTTATTGGTCTTCATTTATTGTTAAAGATTTTTCCCGCGGCCCCGCTCTCTTAAAATTCCACATCAATTTTTTTTTGTACCTGTAATGTACATAAATACAATTCATATAAATTACAATCTAGCCATATTGCTTATGCAGGCTACTGAGTAATTTTGCTTTCACAAAAATTGCTAGTAGTTAATTCAAATTATGAAGATCGTGTCCACTGACTCAACACTTCTTAGTTAGTCTATGTCACTCTGGCACATAATCTATCTCTATGCAAAAAATAACTTCGTTCCATTTCTCCGTTGCTACGCAAGAAGGGCAAACCAACAAACACACTTCCGCATTTGTAAAATTAGTAAGGATTAGGTACTAGTTTGCAAATTGAATCAAATTTAATTAACGAGCAAGATTCTCGTCTCAGCCACAAATCTACGATCGAATGTCAACTGGTATTTGCGAATTTGTTTTCATATAATTGTATCGGGCAAAAAGTATATAATAATATATATCAATATGATAAAATAGATCAACAATATCATATATATACACACACAAACTTATTTACCGTTGCAATCACATTAAAAAAGCTCATAAACAGCTTATGTCGGCGTTCGTAGAAATATTGCAACAACTTTATGTAGATAATGAGTTTTCCAAAGACATTGTGAGAAATTGTGTAATTTTAGCGTTACTGGTAAGTAAGTTACTACAAGCAAACAGTTTTTAGTGCAAGTATTGAGAGCGAGGGCTTGCGCAGTGACGGTCATTAGCGAAAGATGCGTTACTTACACCATGTGCTTACATTACATTAAGGACATTACACTTAACTGTTCACTGTTACTGGAAATTAAGTAGAATGTTGCGAAATGCGTAGATCCTAGTCAAGGAAAACAAGAGTAGGTATTATTCTTCTATAAAATATCACTAAGTTCACCTGAGTTTCTTCGTCGTCTTGTTGATATAATATACCACGGGTTAGATGCAAATACACGCAAACAAGCACTCATACAATTACAATTCTTGTATCGTGCATATGTAGTTACCAACTACAGGGATAGTAAGACGAGGGCAATATTAATTCCGCTATGTTATCGTAAGACACGACTCGTATCACGTGCAAACATGACCATGCTTCGTGAGAGACTAAACGAAAACTTAAAATGAACAGGACATTAATTTAACTATGCATAAGACAAATAACGCAGGTACTCGTACGTACCTAGTCGAATATTAGTAGTAGTGAATAATAATGTTTTGAAAAACCAATTTAGCAAAAACCTCAAAAGAACTGGTAATAATAATAAGATACCATTAGCGAATAGGATGGTACGTACGTTTCTTTTTTGTAAGTTCTAACTTGTTCTTGCGACTATTTTAACAAAAATCGTATACAATTCACTAACCTTGTTAGCATACCAAAGCGGCAGTACGCGGTTGTGAAATTGATCCTTATTAATTTAAAAGTAGGTAGGTACCTACTTAAAATGAATAAAGAAATAAATTAAATTTAAATTTGTCCTACACTATGGAAACGCATCGCGAATATTGCATCCCGTTCTATCATATATTATTTCTGTTTGCATCTCTATTTTTAGAGTATCATGCAAGTATCGCAGCTTGCAGCGGTAAGTACATGAACGAATGTGTCGTAGGACGACGTGGTTTGTTGTTTCCGACTTAATTTTATAACACCGCATGTTTGGTCACGCCGCGGTTGGAGAAACAAACCGCATTGTTAGCTCACTACAGTACACCCGCGTAGTATGCACCATATTTGTGGCTATCTGTGGTACCACTAGGTACGTAGGTAGTTACTAATCTATCTAGATCGTAGGGCTTGCGAAAGGCAAGGTTCGGTTTATGCTTATGGTTTACTTGTCCTTACGATTTCGCTTGTGCGTGGAATTTAGATGCCGACTTGTGTGTTGTCCGGTAATTCGACGCAGTAAGCGCAGCAGTGAGTAAATAGCAGAAGCAATACTTATGTGAGGGTGACAACAGGATTTTGTGCTATTACATTTCGCATCTGGCTCACTCGCACATTCTTATATCTTTAATGATTGTAAAAGTTAGATTTTCGAAATATGTGTTTCGATATCATTGTACACAATAAAATTACGAATATTTTAGACATGTTTTATTTTTCATATAGATACTTACCTAATTTTTGATAGAATAAAATGGCAATAATTGTTTTCGCATTTTTTTCTCTATCAAAAACTAGGTAGGTAGGTTACCTAGACTTTGAAATGTTTGAAAATTTTAGGTGCGAGCGAGATAGATGCGAAATGTGAAAGGCGTCTTAGTAATTAATCATTTGATGCGAGTCTAAACTTCAGAATTTGGATCTTGGTTTCAACAACGAGCTTTTCTTAATGTAAGTTTTATAGCTAGGAAGACCTTTTACTTCTAAGTCCCAGTGAACCTTACTTTTGTTTTTTCTCGTATTCAATCAACTGCTGCGCGAAACTAACCAAAATTACGTACCTACTGGTCCAAAACATAGACAAATATGTATACCGCAGGTCCTCACCTGGGTACCTTACCTAGGTATATTTTATGCGGATACAAAACCAAGGCGTCATGTGCCACAGATTTCAGGTTTTGATTTACAACTTTGAAAATTGAATAATAGTGATATAGTTTAGTTGCGCGTGATCTAAGGTTATTAACTTAAGGTTACAAAATATTTACATAATGTGTGCACCGCAGAACAGAGGATCTGTGATGGACTGATTGGAGACGTCATTCGACGCTTCGCCTGCCTCCAGGTTATTGACACACAATTTATTTAAATGTGCAATACGAAACTATAATCATTTACTTATACAGTATTTAAACTATTCAAAGCACGTAATGCAATATAAGTATTTCTTACTCTGTGGTGGACCAATAGACATCTTACCACACCGCACCGCTGTTTGCGCTAAGCTTGTGAAAGCATCATTGATCATTCCTTCGAGAAAGATCCATTGATTAGGAGTGGAGCTGACTGGATCTAGCTCTTTAACTTCCGATGTAACTATTATCTAAACGGTACTTTTACTAAGTAATTACTTATACAAATATTTACAGTCCAGCTATTGGTATCGTAGGGTCATTACGTTCTATCTATCATAAAAAAGGTAACAGATTCCTTTCCTTCCATCCAAGACTTCTATAGCATTACCTATTCTGTGGCTAGGGTAGTATGTATCATTTATGTTTCTTGTAAACTGGCCTTAAAATGATAAACATAACATTCCCAGGAATTTCATTCCCAGCGCGGTTTTATTCGCAGTGTGAACTTAGCTTTACTAACGCTGAAATTATGCAATTACCTTTGAGAATATTACCAAAAGTCTTGCAAGTAAAGTAACGGAAGTTTTGCTTACAATGGCTATGTGAATACATTTCAAAAAGGACATGCAGGTATTTAAAGTAACGGATGTTTGGGTTGCAGTGGCTATGTAAATAAATTTCATATTTACCTTGAATATGGGTCGTTCAACTACACAAATACCTACCTACCAATAATTCACATTGATTCATTCACAGGTTCATGCGAATTATTTTTACTCCTTACGCACAATTTTACTTTACAATAGCCATTAACGGTACAAAACATTAATTTTCTTAGCCCACGTTAAATTAAAGAACAGTGTTACTCATGAAAGTGGGTGTGAGGATAACCTCAAGTCAAGTCAAGCTAAGTCAAGTCAGATGCAGTGCAGATTATATGACCCAATGGATTGTCCAAATTTCATCTCTCTCTCGTTTCGGTTCTGATGTAACTATAGAAGATAGATGTCACGCACTGACACATGATTTGAATACCAATTTGTTTTGTTATTGATTTAACGATATTTTACTCTCTTGTTTCAGCCAGTGAACATGGATTTGGAGTTTAAAGATTTAACATACACCGTCAGTAGCAGACTGAATAAAGGTACGATTTGTTTTAGTTATATTTTATTTAAAAGGCATACCAGCTAAGTACTATCGACCAAATTGAATAGTGACCCACATTGCTGTAAATTTGTTTACTTTTTTAGCGTGCATGTTGCACTTAAGACGTTTTTAATATTGAGTAAATTAAATTAATTAATAATACTTAATTATAGTTAATTTTTAATACTTAATTAAATTAATTTACTATTTTAATAGTTTATTTTATTTTACCTACTTTAATAGTTAAATTAAATTATTAAAAGAAACAAAAATCTGACTTCAAAAGCATTTTACTGAAAAGAAATAAACAAGCTTTAACTATGAAAATATTGAGAGTTATCGCAGCCGGAGACAAATGAATTAGGTAAGTAATACTTAGACAAAAATATGCCTTTTGTTAGTCTCCGCCTATTATAACTATTAATGTTTGCTGAAAGTTCGTAAGCTTCAACACCCATCACGGCTATCAAAGTTGGAAGATTGAGCTACACCTTCACACTATTAACCGTATAATACAATTCAAGCCTTTCGACATTAAGATGACCTCACTTTTCTGACCGACATTGTTTTACCGTTCCGCACGCAGAAAGTAACAGAAATTATCCTCGTTGCCAATATAATATCCCAGCGTATGCGAGTAAGGAAACAACTGTTCTAAACCATAATTTATTTGCTATCTTAAAATAACATACAATGGCAGTCTAATCCCTATAAGATAGCCCCGTCTTTCATACCCATTTTCGTCTTCTTAATTTGTAGTAACACGGTAAAATACATTTACTAAAGTACAATAAAACGAATTACCCATTATGGCCATCATCTATACGAAAGAAATAGTAGTTATTTAAATACCTCTGACGTCGGCGATATATTTTTTACCTAAAATCATTATAGCTATGACACATCGGCTATGAAGACGGATCTAAGGATACCTCATTTATCAGAATCCATCAAGACGTTGCTAAAAAAGACATACCTACGTACATACGAGTAGGATACAAACACTCGAAAATATTATGCAGTCGGGTAAAAATACGGATTAGCCCCCATAAATTTAGTTTTTCCATATAAACTTTCATCCACTGATCGACCTCCTTAGGGGATAATTCACAAATTTACACCTTTCATAGTTTCGTTTAGTAATTTTTGCAAGATTACTTACCTTCAAACAAACTTTCGCAATAATTATATTAGGAGGATTTATTATTATTTACCTTCATAAATGGTGCTATCACAATGAATGACAGGCAGCTCCCACGCAGTCGCGGACGTATCACTGTCAGTCATTCGTCCTCATTCGGATTTTCTCTCTCAGTAGTCTATTTAATGTGACCTTGCTTTTGATGACTAACCGAGTTTCGTCCCGTTTTCATACTTCCTAGGGTTGGTGTGTGCAAACAATCGAGTTCGGAAACATTGACTAGAACGCACTGTTCTTTTCAAGAAGGAAATTATTATTATTCTTATTTCAATGATACATCTTCAGGTTGGATTTTGGCAATGTAAGTTTGTATTGGTGGCGTTGACCATAATATCTGTATAAATCTTTAAAGAAGGGAAACACTTTTGTATCCTTTTTAACGAATTTACAAGCTTCTAATATGTACATACAACTTAAGCTCTTTGAAGTATTTTCGGCAGGTTTCCTTTCAGTCAATATTTGCGAATATTCTAAAGCATTTTTTTTGTAATATAAATAGTTTACCGACATCGACATCTTATGACATCCGAAGTAGTGATTATAACTGACAAAAAGTGTTGTTAGTTAAATACGTAATAAGTAAGATACTGATTAATTATTTTTTATAAGTAGTAAGGTGGTGTGTGGGCAATAGGTAAGTCTCGGTAAAACAATGACATTGCGTTATACTTATAACATAACTACCTAATTACAGCGTGCTGGTTAACCATCGCACATTTAAATGCGAAGGGAGTTTAATTGCGGACAATAATTAAACACGCATGTGACCTTGGTGCTCACAATTGACGTTTTTGTCTCATTCATTATATTTGTCATAAGTATTATTATTTTAAATCCTTTTTAATTTTGATGTAAGATAAGTACAACTTTATTTTTTTTTCTCTAAATTGATTTTTTAACACTTCCTCAGTGCTTGGGCGGAGATTTCTTTCACCTACCAAGGTTGGTCCACCTGTTGAATTTAAGCTTTTAAGTTAAGTTCATGATTATACCTACTGTCGGTACGCTTAAGAAATATTCTACGTTTGCACGAAAAGAACTATGGCGTCCGGTCGGCGTACGTGAATATTCACTAAATCGGACAAATTTTTCGGGGATTGTAGAGGGTGGACACTAACATACCTTAATTATATCTTTACATCTTAAACGGGTTTTTAGTAATAGCCCTTACAGTCAGTACCCCCCTTTCACAACTGAACATTTTCTGTATGTTGTATGTTTTCTTTGTCTCCGCCTGCGATAACAAACAAAATGTTCATTATAATGAGCTTATCTTTTTTTTTTCAGTTAATTGCGGCACCTGGGTTTTAGTTTCTTTTTTAATAATAAAATTGTCGCTTTGTGATTAAAACAACGTTATCGCGTTTCCGTCTGAGTTTTTGTTTTGCATCAATCCTCAACTTTAACATTATTTTTAACAAAGTGAATACTGCCATATTATTCACATAATCAGGGCTAAGCCATCTGAGGTATTACTGACTCTTAAGATTAAGAGAAGATTAAGTAACACGGGGAGTGACCCCCGGACCACTTTATGCTAATATTTGAATAAGTAAAAACCAGTATAAACCACTTATGCGGACGATTGGCATTGTTGGTTCAGTTATAAAATAATAATTAAGTAGGTACTAATAAAAAATCTTGTTCCCCCGTGAAATTCAAACATATTATCATAAACACTTATTTTGTTTTTCATACAAGATAATAATAAATTTACGTATCCGCCTGCAATAATTTTTAAAGTTTTCATATTAAGCTTGTTGTTTTCTTTTCAGTTAAGTGGTTTTGCGGTCGGGTTATTTGTTTGTTATTTAATTTAATTTATTTCAACTTTTCTAGTTTAATTAGTAAACTAATTTTTCAGTTCAAGGTCCCGTTGGCAGTTAAACGAAAACTACACTACACAAGCCTATTAGCGGGAAAACGCTAGCGTACTTATGTATATGTTACACTCAGAATCTATCTATCTATCTATACTATAATAAAACTCAAAGGGCACTTATCCTGTACATTTAAT
>DWLO01004049.1:0-10340 GCA_018245335.1 Dalla quadristriga | reverse complement strand
CTCGTCGTTACATTATATTTCACACGCGTTTAAGAACATTATTGAGAACTTAGCGTGTTGAAACAAAAACTGCACGAAAGAACCATGCGTCATAATGTGAACAATGACAAAACGAACGTGAATGAATGGAAGAAAAAATGAGAGCACACAGCATATTTTTTACATTGGCATGCATCGTGACATTGTGTTTCTGTCAATACTTTGTATATACGCAATACGCAAATATATACAAGTACAAATATAGCAAGCAACACTTAGAATTTTTTCACATATAACATGACGTGCGGTTGACCGTGACTTCGTCTGCGTAAAATTTATGATGGTCTGTATATTTGTTCGGGGTCAAAAGTATCCTATGACCTACTCCGTGACTCAAACTATCTTACCTAGCCGCGGGCATAGCTACGTTACAAAATAAAAATTTGGTAACGTCGCATTCAATAGGGTGACGGCGAGGAGTATCACTTTGTTTTTGTGTAATTTGTTATTTAAAAATAAAACCCGTTTAATAATATTTAAATTATATTTGTGTTAACGGAATAGCGGGTCAATGATAACTTACGAATACAAACCCTTTGTAAGCAATTAATATCCAAAAACTCAGGTCATGAACAGATGTGTTTTAAATTTATAAGGCATTTTCACCACAAAATTGTTTCAGTTTTTGGTGTACCTATTTACCCGGCTTGGGCGTGCCAATTTGTCCTAACGACTAAAATGTGATATAAAAATAATATAGATATAGCCATAATATTATTATGATTTCGTTAGCCAGCTAGTCTGCGGATACATTTATTCCATTACCTCCAGCACTAATATAAAAAGTTTGTGTGTAGTTCATTGTAATATAAGTTAATATTTTGTAATGGAAGTTACTGTCAGTACACTAACTTTTTATGTTACGTGCAGGTAAAGGAAATATGGGAACAAACGTATATTATCAGTGATGACAGATAGATAAAATAAATGGAGCAATCAATTTTATCTGTAAGATAATATAGAAGGAAAGTAAAGCAGGAAAATACGCATCAGATCTTGCGAACAATATAGAGGATTTGTGCCTTCTCAAAAGCTCATGTAAACAACCTCGTTAACATTATGACTTATGACATAATGCGCACCAGAAACTAATTATCATAATATCACGGCCGAATAAATAAGAAGTCTGAGGATGCCCATGGAACCATGTGTAGCGCGAAAAAAACTCAAATTAGGCGTATAAATCTGGATGACGCAATTGTTTAGTAACACTTATACCAGACGCGACCACCTCAGTCTTCATGTATTGCAAGACATCTGTGACCAGCTTCAGATAGGACAAATACGGTCCTATCTCCTACTTCCACATTCCTATTACTAACGAAAACTTACCGGCTAATATTCCTATTTTTTTTTTATGTGGGTAAGATAGCAGACGATCCTGCAGCACCACCCATCCGCTGCCGCCCATGACATTTGTGACAAATCTCGTATAGGACCGTAAAAGGAACTGGGGATGTTAGTCCAGTTAGTATAACATGTTAATGGGCATGTGAGTTGGTCAGTATTCGTTAGTATAAGGACTAGGAAGAAAGGACTGTTAGTGACTGTAAGTCCTATTAGTCGGTGTTAGTAATAGTCCGGTAAGTAGTGGTTAATAATAGTGAAATTAAATTAACACCGAATATTAACAGGGCTAACTTGCTAGCTCGTACAGTCCGATTTGAATTTGTCACAGATGTCCATCGGCATATTAAAATAATTTATTATCACAGACAGACACTCCAATTTTATTTGTTGGTACGATAAGATAGGTAGGTATCCATCGCGGGAAAAATACTAAATTTGTCTTTTAAATGATCAACAACAAAAGATAATGTGACCTTCCGCGAGTATAATTTCAATGTTTTTGTTCATAACGTACTTAAACGATTTAAAATCCTGAGCTATAATTGCCTCATAAGCTATTATTCAAAAATCTCCCACGCTGTTTCTTCTGCATATCAATGATATGCTGTAACAAACCTGTGACATTCATTGTTATTCGGATGACAGTACGGGAGATGCGCTTTACACAGGCCGTGCAAACACCTCTCGTTCCCAAGTGGAGGAAAGCAGAAACAAACTTTTGTTTGAAGTCGAAAACTCTCTGGAGCGGGTTTCGGAATGGGGTTGATTCAACCTTGTTTAGTTCAACCCCTCAAGACACAAGTTTGCGCGTCTGCATGTTCGTTGAGTATCGATTCATAAAATAAATAAAGAAATTACGCGTATGCAGTAGGTGTGTATCTTGTTTTTGCTTACAAAACGAACATGCCCTTATTTTATAGTAGGTTTAGTAGGTTAGCCTTCTATTATGATTTAGTTATGTTAGATTAATATAATAAAATATATATCTAATAGACAAAACCTGTACGTAGATAGTGCTATAGACCGCTAGTGGCCTTCAAAAGTTCAAGAGGCCTTCAATGCATCAGAACTTCTGACATGCGGTGGCCATTGGCCGCTTAATCCCCCCTCTCCATTGGAGCAGTGCATTGATGTACGCTCAGCACGAGGAGAGACCCGTGCCATTAATTGGAACGCTCGTTGTAATTGTAGTTCTACCATTGTACTGAGCTCAGAACAACGATATTGTTCTGAGGTACTGAGTCGGTTTTGACACAATTTCTGTTGGCAGATGACGCTGTCAGCGTGGTGCCACCGGGACGCACAGCGACTGGGGCGTACGTACAGTGCTTTGCTCGCCCTGCAGCGCCAACGCGCAGCAGACAACGCTAGCCTGCGCGTGCGCAACCCGCGTCTGCTCACGCGCCTTTCCACCGCCACCACACAGCTGTGCGACGCGCCGCCTCGAGCGCAGGTGAGGTCAGGCCTTATGATTTATTTATTTCTGTTTTTTTAAACGTTTCTAAACTCACACCCCCGCTCTAGTATTCCCTGTGTTGCGAGTGGTGGACTCACAGAAAACATCACATACGACCAGGATCCGAGAACAAACAGTCTGCCAAATAAATGTCTGTCCCGTGGAATTGGACACGGGAACCGCAGGCCGTCAGTCAAAATATTTACGCGATGATATATCGTGCCAAGCTTTCGGTGCCTAAAACCAATAATCTTGTTTATATTATTATTTGTTTCTTAGTCATTAAGTGCACGTATTGAATTACACGCATGTCGTTTGTTTATGCATCTAGCCCATTTTTCTGTAACGCGATGTATGAGCGTACCGTATTTGCTTCTGAAGTCCTTTATAAAATGTTTCATGTCAGCTGACCATGTTGCCGTACCTAAGTTTCAATTGCAAGCACCACAAACTATACTCCAGTTATCTTTCTATATATAGTAGATGTTGAAGTGACTGTTCCCTCAAACTATAAAAAAAAATTGTGTCCTTCGTTAGAATTTGCTGAGTAATCACAGATACCTATGTAATAAATAATAATTGTATAATCACCGTTATGCCTTCAAAATCAGGTGATTTTTTTCCTACACGAACTTTGTAAGGGGTAGAAAAGTAAGTACGTATGACTCTCCTCTGTGCCCAAACTACGTACGTATGCAGTTTTCAAAGTTATCTGTGAGAGGGTTATTATACTCGTATAAAAATAAGTTGAGTCCTACGCGTACTACACGAGTACGCGATAATTTTTGGGCACCTTACCTATGCGACTGACAACGAATTGATTTATCAGAATTAACTTTAGAATTTACTTTTTTTACATTTTATTAAGTGTTCTTCATATTAAGAAAGCGCCATAATTAACTTCATTGGCCAATACTGGATCTACTCTAGGTTAAGAAGAGGCTCAATAGCTGATCACGGTAGGTAGGTATCGGAATAATTTATAATATGAATAAATTTAGTATGACCGCGAAACTCATCCAATTCCTTTAAAAACTCGTTCTTTATCGTGCAGTTATTCCAACCCACGGTAATTCGCTGTCAATTTACCACCATAAAATATATTTTTATTTATTATATGAATACCAATAAATCAATAAAGATTATGGGATTCACCCAAAACAGGTTATTATTTTAATCAAAATTACGGCGTGTTCAATGTGACTCATTGAACACGCCGTAATTTTTGTGTGTATTGTATATTTACAACATCTTGTGATATCCCTCTTCAATCGTTAGCTTAGTTACGGTGTTTTTTTATATTTTCTTTATTAAACATACAAACAAAAGGTATGCATCGTTGGATATTGTGTAAAAGCAGGTAATTTTGGAACACGGAATCCATTATAACAGGCGTCGACCATCAACCGATACTGGGCATATAGTAAGTATACTAAGTTTTTTTATTTATAACAACGGTTACATGTCATTTTTAGGTATACTAAATGTATACGCGCAAGCCGCAAGTACTTAAAAAATATTTAATAATTAATATTAATAAATTATTAGACATACCTACATAATTATACAGTCATATTATAATATTATCCCTATGGAATTATCCCTATTACCCTATGGCATATATTATTATTACCATTATATGATTTATATGTATAACGTTGGTGGATGAAGCAACAATAGCCATAGCTTACGATATTCTCCACCAGAATCGCTTTTTTAGATTTCATAGGCACCGTTTTTCGACATATACATGTAGAACATTTGTTATAAGTTATAAGACATAACGCGCGCTTGGAGCACTGAAGCGCGCCGGGTTGTTTCTATGCAGGGTTATGCCGGCACGCGAAAATGAATGAGGAAATGTTCGTTTTAACAAAACCTCCACAAAACTATATGTAGTACATAAATTACAATAGAACTATTGCAGCATGCGAAGTAATCATGAAGCACAATTTACTTAAATGACGTCATTAGACGTATGGCCAGTCCGCTTATATTCGTCTATGATCATTTTATTTTTTATTATACCAGTACATACGACGGACTTAAATGCTAAAAGCATTCTCTCCCAGTCAACCTTTGGGCTAAGCAGATAGTCAGCGAAGGCGGTAGAAATAAAAATAATCAATGAAATGTTTGCATCGATGTCAACCAAAAAATCTACATTATAGTCAAACTAAATACCAATACACAAATAAACTAAGGTTCATAGCAAAAATAAGAACTTTAAAGGGACATGATAGGCGTAGGTGGAATAACATTTGACTAGATTCATTTCCAAGCACGGTATTCGTTAAATAAACGGCACAGTGGCCTTTTACGATCGTCCAGGAGGCAGCGAGAGGCAAGCGAATGCAGACAAACGAAGCGTTGTTGCGGCACCTTTCCAGATATACGAATTACTATGTTAACATTTTATTAACATATACCTATTATGCATAGGCGGAAAATGACGCAGAGAATTACGCGAGCTGAATTCTCCGTCAAACACCACTCAATAAATCTCATCGGAAATTTCGTTTAGTTCTCGATTTTAATATACCAAATCAATACGTTGATATTCACTTTGTTTGTCATGATTCCCAGGAAAACATGATATCCAATCAGGATTGGAAACTCCCCAATTTTTTTCTCACGCTTTGTTACCTCACCTAACATTTTCATTTGAGTATTATTTTTATTTGAGTGTTCCATTGTCCTGTTTCGAACATTATAAAATCGATTCAAAACAAATAACCTAACAATGGAATAGATATATTTGATTGGGAAAAAAGATACATACACCACAATTTACAATTATTACGAAGTATTTTAAATAATAACTTAAATTCGTCATACGTCCGTCGCTTCGTCAATACAGTCGTTCCGCGCACGATTTTCAGCGTATCAGATGTATCATTTTTCTCTGAGATCTTTCACACGACACGTGTTATAATGTTGCCAAGTTTACGCGTCAGCATGACCACATCTCGGACGCGTGGCAGGACGAGCGCGGACACCGCGGTTTATTTTACGTAAAACGCGTGCGGAATTCAGCGCGCAGAATTCCGCCAGATTTGTACATAGCCTAAAAAGGTCTTGAGTAAATAAACCTACTAATTGCGAGTCAGGAATTCAAATGTAGAGTCGGTAAACACATAGTGCGGCATTACCAGCACCCCATCATTCTACGTTTCTCGCAGGCATATTATCATTGTACACTGTCTCCTATATATACTACATTTACAATTGCTGAAAGAGGATCTGAATATTCTCTTCTTAATTATGTCGCGTTTATCAAGCGAGAAACAGCTTAAGAATGTCTTCTTAATGTATTTAAGTCACGCAATATTGCGGAGCAACTTAAGTTGCATAGTTTTGAACGTTTTTTCAGGACATACTTAGCTATCGCTCTCGCCTACATTTTTAAACGTCTGCGCAATGTTTTTACTACAATGTACGATTACTTGTAGGACATAAAAATAGCTCTTCGTTGCAGCTAGTTTGCATGAATTTTGCATTTTCCATAGACAATTGAACTCACGTAACCACCATTTTAAAATGAAAACGCTATTTTTAGCTTTTTCCTTTTCCATATAGCTCTAGCTCCTTATGGAACACCCATTCTTCAAAAAATATTACCCCATTCTTTACCTTCTTCAAAGTTTCTATTTACTGCGTTTTTTCTCATTCCTGGTCCACTCGTTGCAGCTTTTTTTAATTTGCCTATAGAAATCATCTGTCTGCCAATGCTGCAATATGATTTCTTATACATGCCAAATGCTACGGCATACGGTCCCAAGAATCTTTCTGCGAAAAATAATTTTTATAAATATCGCCAATGTCACTTGCAGCCGAAAACCATGCCATGCGATGCCACAATAAACTGATAAAAAGAATGCAAATTTAGTTAATTACAACTATATTTTCATATTTTTAAATCTGTGTCTTAATATCAAAGGTATTATGTAATACCATAATTACTTAACTTATCAATCAACATCAGATCAACACTGCTCCAAATAACCTCGATCCGGGTTCTACCAGTCGTACCAGGTAGTAGCAGGCTACTATCCGTAATTAAAAGTTATTGCTGATCATTAATGTATTCGTAGATATAGAGTTAAGGCTAGTCGCCTGCCTGTTCTTGATAATTTAATAAAGTTTCCTAAACTAGTTTGGCCGGTCCGTTAGTCCGGAATACCCTAGTGGGCGGCTGCAGGTTATTTCAGATTCAATTTGAAGTTCCGCTAGTTGTAATTTCTTGTAGTATAGTTTGTTGTTAATAAATTCTTAATAGGAACTCGTTTGTGCGGAATAATTCTAAAAGTTTTCGGCAGATGTATAAATTATCGTCCGCAGCCGTCCCCAAGCTTTTTAATTTGGCTGACTCTTAGTTTTTTCGAGCATTTTTCGGAGCTTTGATTAAAAACATTACATGCACACTTTGTACAGAAATTTCTACTAGAAACGAAATTACTTGTTAAAGTTTGTGTGGATCATCCATCAGCCTCTAAAAGTCCACATCTGGACATAGGCCTCTGTGCCCTCTGAATCCAGTTTCCAGCAGTCTTCTTGAAAGAACGTAACATTTCAATTATTTCTATTAAATGAATAGAAGAACGTTGTACATTCCTATAGCTATGATCAAAGGAACTGGAACTTGGCATCCGTTAGATCTCAACTCTTTTTCTGGTCAACCCCGAATATCTGTCTACTGAACTTGGCCCCTTTTTCACATTTCTGTTTTATTCGGATATTTACTCACAGAATAAACATACACCAGTCCTATTAGTAACGAATTAATAACTAATATTCCTGTCAACATATAATATATTACTAACAGGATTACAGTCCCCCGCTCAGTTCTATCCGAAGTTTGTCACAGATGTTTATGGGCGGCAGAGGTTGGTGGGACTGCTTGCCCGTTTGCTATTCTTAAGATAAAAAAAAGAAATAAATTTAAAGGGCTCGTTTGGATTGGGATCTAAATTTATTCGCATTACAACCGCAGTTTTCAAGCGGCATACGATATCTCTGCTGTGGGTTTTCCGAATTGATAAGTATGATAAATTGCTATTTTATTGTTGTCAGCTGTCACAATAAATATTGGGAGATATGCACTCACTTGCGCGTTTACTCCTAACTGTAACATTGTGTAACATTGCAGCGAGATATGCAATAAAAGGAAATAAGTGCGACTATTTAAAACTCCAGGTACAAAAAAATCGCAGGATATAGTCAGGACTTTGTTTTATGATCTCAATATTTAAAAGTGTTTTATACTCTAAGTTATAGATGGTTCTTGTATTTAGTGTATTCTGACTCGTAGGCATTCATAATTATGGGCTTTATTAGAGGAAGTATAGAATCGGTGCAAGTATCTTCCCATCCATCAGCCTTTGAAGGTCCACTGCTGGTCCGTAATGGCCACTAATCCGACCGGTCTTGTGCATTGGTCCAGCGGCATTCCACTGTCTTGTTTAGTGCGTCTGTCCACCTGGACAGTAATTATAAAAGAAGTTATAAATATACCAAATGATGAATTTTTTGTTGCAGTGTTACAGCCGCCGAGATTTGAAGATCGTAAACGAGGTGCCCAGCGGCAATTGGCAGTGGCGGCGGCAGCCGAACGAGCTGTCCGACTCGTACGGCTCGCCGCGAAGCATCTCCAACTCCAGCCTGCGGGAGGTGGACGAGGAACTCAACGGAGAAGAACTGGTCACGTTCATGTACAACGTTAACTGCAACATAGCCCCTCCTACCTGAAGAGACGCTTTTGTTGAATGAGTTTTCGTTTATAGGGTCTACGTGTGTACCCGCGTTCCGGCACCCTAGGAATTTGACTAAAACTATATTTCTTTGCAAAGATATTGCATCTTATTTTGTTGTATAGAACAATTTGAGCGTAAAGAACAAAAAGTGTACAACACACAAAGTAAACCGTAGGTGCAAATAGCATATGTATGCGGAAACTGTCGAATACCCCATTGTCAAGATAGAGACCAGAAAATTAGTGAGCCCGCAGACCAAATGCGCGCAGGTCTTACATTTGAACTGTGACTGGATCAGGGTGCGAGCGGTGGCAGCTATCATTGACGGTCATGGCCTGCGGAAAGGACGTGTCCAGTGGTAGCCAAAGAGTATATAGCACTAACAATGGCGACGGATGCCAAACGACATCAATAATTCGCATGGCTTCTTGTCAAGCATCTCCACCAGGTCGACGAGAAACTCAACGGAGAACAACGGCAGTCACGTTTATGTACTCAAGTGATCTGCAACATAGCCTTGAATTAAATAAGGCTATTGTTGAATGAATTATTGATGTAGAGATCACATGAATTCCCGCATTTCTGCCTAAACCTGTTCCTTCATTCAGTGGTTTCACTTAAACTATTTTTGTTTTCAAATAAATTGCATATAATGTAATTTTGTTGCAATCATATTGCGAGCGCGGGCTCTAGTGAAGTACCTATGTCACTCGTTACTTATTTTTAAGATTGTATTGTGGAAAAGATCTTATAATACTATTTTAGTGTACACTATAGAATTATTGTGTTGTATTGAACCTACACAGAGGTTTCTATTTGCACCTAGCAAATACACTCCCAAATTCAATTTGCGAGTAAAAAGTATTAAGGTCCATGTTGTCGTCTTTGTAGAGCCTTAGTAGTTTATTCGTTTCTCCACATACGTTTTAAGAGCATGTCGTCAGCGTTACAAATTATTCTGCATTAAAGGGACAGAAATTTTAATGTGACTTTTTATTTTAATATGTTACCCAAAAAGTTTATTTTTCTAATCACACGGAATATTAAAAATGTTACTTGAACAAACGTACATGTTGTAAATAAAATAATGCTATCTGTGCGGTAACATTAAAGGCAGCAATGTTTGGGACCTTAGATAGGCCAGAAGCCCTTCGAATACAGGCGGCAGTGGCCTCCAGGAATGCCTTGCATGCAAGTTTCTTCCATAACTTAAACAAAAAAGACGTTAACGGAATTTCATAATAAACCTAAAGAGATGTCAAAGGAACTGGATGGAATTCATGAAATTGATATCTGCGACGTAAAATGTTTTTATTAAATACCTTGTTTAAAAATTTCATTGTTAGCGCCTCACCAACCCCTCAATGCTGATAAAGTAGTTACACTTCAATTTATTCTTGAGAGGTATTTGAAAGCTATATTAGATTTATTCGCTGTGTTGTTTATTGGATAGCGAAATTTCGGCGAACATGGTAGAGTAAAAAGTATTTAATCTAGTGCATGTGCAAAGCACAGCATATGCGCATCATTGTTTATTACCATGTTTTATTCAAAATGTAGCCTACGCTAAGCTAAAGCTGAAGGATGTAGTTCCTATGAAGAAAGATTATATTTACCTTATCTCATCTGTGGTTTTACCTTACTTAATGTGGGTAGTAATGCGCCAGCGATCCCGTGGCGTCTCAAATTGACGCTGATGGTGCCGCTGGGTTTTAGTGGGTATTCCGGTATGCCGGCGAGTC
>DWLO01004048.1:0-10342 GCA_018245335.1 Dalla quadristriga | reverse complement strand
ACCCTAAAAGCCACTGCTAGCGAATTTAAACTTATGTTTATTTGTTAATGATACACTATGCAACACAAAAGCTATTTTCTCTAAAATATTTTTTTTATATTATTGTGAACGCATGTTTTGTTACTAATGTTGGCTAAAAATCGATTAATTTCCAATATGTTGGTAACTTGGTGGGGAGTCCAGTGAATCAACTACTCAACCAATGTTGCCGACCAACTGATTTATCAGGAGAAATACTTATTTTGGATGCAGATTTGATTGACATAATTAATATTTACTAATGTTTTGATTATGATAATATATGGTTTAATTTTTATTTGACTTTATAGTAACAATGGATATTTTCATGTATGTCTTCAGTTTACATCCTACTATCCCATCCTATTTACCATAATTACTATAATATTAGAAATGCGAAAGATACTGAGGATGGATGGATGTTTATAATAATAATGAAATATGGATGTATATCCAAAATTAAGATGTGTAATTATGACCTTAACTTAATTAGTTATCTTCTATTTCTGGCTTTCTTTGCTTTTGTGTCCTCTGTGTTTCGTTATCACGTATCATGCTGACTTCATGTAAATTTTCGTTATTAGCTTTTGGTTTTCTGTTCCTTCATAGTTCCTGTGCACCTGGCGGGGACCACCTGCGAGTGTACCAATACTTGGTGCAGTCGATCAAGGGTGGTATCCGCCAGGTGCTCCATATTAACATTACAAGGTCTCAACCCCCTTTGACCTGACCCAAACCTCTACTTGTGGGACCTGTCTCGCCACACAAGCCTTCCAAATAACCGGGTCCAGTTACATCTGGGACCCATGATAGGTCAACGAGATACATAAATAAACATAACATATTATGTTTGTTACTAAATTACGCAAAAACAATTGAATGGTTATGAAATTTGGTATGTTAGTAGTTAGAACCAAAAAACCAGCTACTTTAAATAAAATTATCAACCCCTAAAGGGTAATAATAGGGGATGAAGGTTTGTTTAGAAAAACTAATTTAAATGTTATGTGGGTATTTTGTTTAATATTTACAGGAGCAATATATTGAATAATTTTTTGCTTGATACATGGTGCGATTTTTTAGAAAAGATTACTTACTGACTGTTGTAGGATCATGTTTGATTTTCCACTCGACTAGGGAAACTTCCGGTTATTTTTGCTCAAGTTCTTTGATTATTTCAATTTATACGTGGCAACACTATGTTCAACCAATAGGTGCCCAATTTCAGGCCTTTCTTCATCAAAGAAAAGAATATGGCCGACATTTTGATATTGCTGTCATGAAGATTTCCCAGTGACAAATTCTAACTTTGTAGTTCTTCATGCACGGTTTTATGTTCCAATAACGTTTTATTTTTTTAATTGCATAGACGATTTTAGTGTAAGCTATTTTATTCAATAAAATGGCAGCCGATCGAGAAATCGCTGCTGAAGACAGCATTAGAGTCGTTTGCCGATTTCGACCACTAAATGACTCTGAAGAAAAAGCTGGTTCCAAATTCATTGTGAAGTTTCCATCAGGGTCTGACGATAACTGCATTTCTATAGGGGTAAGTGAACATGTTTGCGTAGTCCATGTTGGTTTACTCTATCATCGCCCTAATTTAGATCACGATGACTAATACATTACGACTTGTGTTCACCTGCTACGAAATGGCCTTTCTTTTCTATTCCGCTCCGTTGATTACGATTGCGATCACAAAAATTTGAAGAATCTCGGCGTATTTTAACTAAATAGGGAATACGAATGTGCTTTGTCGAAAATCAATACAAATACTTTCTCGACCTTGACCCAAGAATTTTTCGAATACTCTGTAAAATACGGCAAGACGGTTTTATTTTTGTTTACATATTGCCACAATATCCATTTAACTACATGTAATGTTATTTATTGTCTTGTTAAAAATGGGAAAACATTTGGATAGTGTTCTTTTTTTGTATAAGTATAAGTTTTCCTAACAAAAAGTAAATCCTCGTAGGAACTATTTGTTTATAAAAAGTTGAGCTTACCTATTTGCAATTTTCTTATATATTATCTTTTATCTTATGGAGGCGAAAAATAGTACAAACATAATTTTTATCTTTTATTTGAAATACCTTCATTATGTGGTAACAAAGTTGCACACATGGTTGGTTTTTTATAACAGCTGTGTCACACATAATTAGTTCTGTTACTACCTTCCTCACTTATATTGTACACACTCATAAATAAGTCAACATTATTTAAACTTGTACTAATCATCTACACCAATCATAATAATTCATGAAGTAAAATTTTAATTGGAACCAGTTTTAATCAAGGAAAAATGAATAATGGCATATACCTACCTAACCTTAAGTTTTTGATGCAATTCATTTAATAGTTCTGAATTCTTGTTTTTAAAATCAGTTAGTATTGACAATTAATTTTATTTATCAATTATTAATTATTTTACAAAATTGTTATTTAACATATTTATCTGTGAGATTAAGATAACCTTCATCAATTCTCTTAAATATTCTTTTATAGGGCAAAGTGTACTTGTTTGACAAAGTTTTCAAACCAAATGCTACCCAAGAAAAAGTATACAATGAAGCTGCAAAAAGTATTGTATCAGATGTGCTGGCAGGATACAATGGAACCATTTTTGCATATGGACAGACCAGTTCTGGAAAAACACATACCATGGAAGGTGTCATAGGTTTGTAGTGCAAATGAGTAATTTATATATTATTAATAATTAATTATTTTGGTTTGATTTTAAAAAATTATGGTTTTACAGGTGATCCAGGGAAACAGGGTATAATCCCAAGAATAGTCAATGATATATTCAATCATATCTACGCAATGGAGGAGAACCTTGAGTTTCATATTAAAGTGTCCTATTTTGAAATCTACATGGATAAAATTCGGGATTTGTTAGATGGTAGTGTCAATCATTTTAAATTTGAATGCATTTTATATATTTTATAAATGTACTATGTTACGGTTATACTAAATACAATTTATTATTTCAGTCTCAAAAGTGAACCTTAGTGTTCACGAAGACAAAAATAGAGTCCCATTTGTCAAAGGTGCTACTGAAAGATTTGTGTCAAGTCCAGAGGAGGTATTTGAAGTGATAGAAGAAGGAAAATCTAATAGACATATTGCTGTAACAAGTATGCATTGAAACTATCACATTCAGGTTGATATGTAACACATCTATAGGCATTATTGGTACCTTATGATAACGGTTGTTTTCAGATATGAATGAACACTCCTCAAGATCTCATTCAGTCTTTCTCATTAATGTAAAACAAGAAAATTTGGAAAATCAAAAGAAATTATCTGGAAAGTTGTATCTTGTGGACTTGGCTGGTTCTGAAAAGGTATAAAAGTAAAAATATTTCTGGGTCTGGTGTTAATAAGCTTAACTTTAACAAGCCATGTTGACTGTACTAGGACTGAATAAGTATGTATGTAATTATATATTGTTTTTTTTATTTATTACATGTCTTTGGTGTTCATAGGTATCTAAAACTGGTGCTGAAGGTACTGTCCTTGATGAAGCCAAAAATATTAACAAATCACTCTCAGCTTTGGGAAATGTCATATCTGCTTTAGCTGATGGAAACAAATCTCACATCCCTTACAGAGATTCAAAACTAACTCGAATTTTACAAGAATCACTTGGTGGTAATGCAAGAACAACTATAGTCATTTGTTGTTCACCGGCCTCATTCAATGAAAGTGAAACAAAGAGTACTCTTGATTTTGGGAAAAGGTGAGATTATAAGAGAAAATTGTATTTATATAACCTATTCATTGCTACATGAGAAATATCGTACTTTTCTATAAAACATAATTACTTTTTAGAGCAAAAACTGTCAAGAATGTTGTTTGTGTCAATGAGGAACTTACTGCTGAAGAATGGAAACGTCGCTATGAAAGGGAGAAGGAGAAAGTGGCCAGACTCAAAGGAAAGGTAACTAAAGAAAGAAGTATAATTCTAATCTTTTTACATTGTATATTATCTTGATTATGTCATTATTAAATAAACCATTTATTCCAAAACTCGAAACCTGGTCGGATGTATTATGTATCATTAATAATTGCACAGAAAATGTTGTGTAGGTTGAAAAGCTTGAAGCTGAGGTCAATCGCTGGCGCTCCGGAGACACTGTTCGCCCAGAAGAACAGGTCAACTTGGTGGAGATTGAGGCAGTCACTCCGGTTACGTCGTTCATTGAAGAAAAACCACCTGTACCGGTATGTTTTTATACAACATTTTAGTCTGAATGGCAAATAACAGCAATTAACAAGCAGACGAAAACCAAGCCTAATGATAAATAGTCAGTTGCCTACAACTACACAAAACAACAGCAAATTAATGATGTTACATCATAACATGTGTCAGTTATTACATGCAGATTGTTTAAAACCATTTTTATACTTAAGCTGTCACTTGAAATATATTTAATTAAAAGATTGATCTTATGTATAAGGCATATTTAGAATATCTCTTTTAGTAGACAGTTTAGTCATTACAATGCAATCATGTCTATAATTATTACAAAATGTGACAAACAGAAATGTGTATGAATTTTCCTTGTAAAACACCAATCTTACTAGAAATATAATCTAAGAATTTTAGTAAGGATATCCCAACAATTTCAGGTAAAGTGGTTCTACAATGCATGTGGCCGGGCAGGAGTGGCAAAACCATTCCTGCCAGTAAAAAATTTTTGCGTTTTGGTTGGACAGGTGTCTATAAGGGCTGGCTGCCAATGGCTAGAAAACAAAAATATATTATGGCTTCGCGTGTTTAAGAATTTCCGTCACTCGGCCACTTTCTGGTGGGTAGTAATTCGCCCTGTAGCAGCGTGGTAGAGTTCGCACCGTGCGACCTCAGTTGTGAGAAGAGAGCCGTGTACAGTAGTGGGCCGCCATTTATGTTCATATATTTTTGGACGTCTCCTTGATCCACCAGTAGTGAACCGGCCTCCCAAGTGACGGGTCCCATCTGGGCAGACATTTATGTGATAGATAAATGTTTGTTCTTTACTATATATTTCCATGCCACTCGCTACACAGGGAATCATAGTGCAAAGGTATGAGTATGTTATAAGCGTTTATTTATTTATTTATGTTTGGACACAGCCTGTCCCAGTGGCCGTTTCGAGCGCGGTGGAGGACGCCGCCATGCAGGGCAAGTTTGAAGCGCTGTACCAGCAACTAGACGACAAGGACGAGGAGATTAACCAGCACTCGCAGCTCATTGAGAAGCTCAAGGAGCAGATGATGGAGCAAGAGGAACTCATTGCTTGCACAAGGTAAAGTGATAATAAATGAGTGTGTAGTAAATTTTTTTTTTTTGTGGTATGTAAGCATGTAGTCGTCGCAAGTGGCTGTTATCGCCCATGGACATCTGTAACCAACTTTGTCAAGGGCTGTAGGGTACCAGCTGTTGGATGACCAATGGAGGAGATCAACCACCATAGTAGGTTAAAAATAATTGTCTTTCTTACTTTTTTTCTACCAAAATTATTAGACAAGTTGTGTCTAATAATTTTCCGCAAAATTAGATACTGCGATCGGGCACAAGATACCTTCCATTCCTTGACCATAGCCACATTAACTGTGTTTTGGATGTATTAATAATTAAATTCCTGAAGGAATTTCTAAGAATGAATGATGAATATCTGTGTATTACAACAACAACAACAACAACAACAACAACATTTAAATGCGAATAAATCGTACTCTTCTAATCGTTTTTATATTCTACCAGTAGCTTAAATTAAACATCTATAATTACCGGAGTAATTTTTAATATGAAGTAATAACAAAATAGTTAACTCTCGTTTCTGTCCGAGGCCTTGCAGTTTAACTAATTATATGATGTTGCAAAACTGTATAATGTAACATGGGTGAAATGTGGATGTTATGCAACAACATGTAGCTTAGTACCATCATAATGTCATTTTATGAATGCATTTTTAACTTAAACAAATGTAAAATGCCTATTTAAAATTATCTTGTTAAATAACATCCAAAATGGTGGTTGTCTTATCTAGAAATCTTTTTCTTAGTGGTTATTAAAGTAGCTATTTACATTTTGAACTTGTCTGAAGTGATTGTTTTGATAACCCACTTAGAAGAATCGTTGAAATCAATTTACTTTCTGTAAAGTGCATGAAGTACAGACATCTAGCTGAAGTGGCAAATAATGATTTAAACTTTGATTTGAAGTAAGTTTGAGGGGTTGTACTCAGTAACAAGGATTTGAACCCAAAACTCCGAAAGTCTAGGAGTTTTCAACATTAGATACAACTTTGATTCAGCTTTCATCAACTTGTGACAATACAATACAAAATCACTTTATTGTACGCCAGCACAAAATATACATGTGATGACTGAAGGGTATTTGTAATGGCTCTTTGTAATGAGCAGCTCCCATACTGTTATCCGCATACAAATGAATACTACAGGTTTATGGCCACATAATTTTATATTCTGTGTAATTTAATCCCCTTAGTAACCCCCATGTAACGTAACGTTCATCCCTTATTCTACCTGTCCTTTTCTAAGTTTCCAGATATATTCACACTTTTATAGTAGATTTTGCATGATTGAGTCACAAACTATAATATTAGTAGGAAGTTGAATAGGATAGTATTTATTACCAAGCCACAAAAACGAAACTTTGGGTACTTTTGTAAACAGGAGGGACTATGAAGCGCTGCAGGGCGACATGAACCGCATCCAGCAGGAGAACGAGGCGGCCAAGGAGGAGGTAAAGGAGGTGCTGCAGGCGTTAGAAGAGCTCGCCGTCAACTACGACCAGAAGTCGCAGGAGGTTGACAGCAAGAGCCGCGAGTGCGACCAGCTTTCGGAGGACCTGCAGACTAAACAGGTGTGTAGGATTTTCAGGCACTAACAGAGACCCACTTTACTTGACAATCACCCGGACGTTTTACGCGTGAACACTGGACCCTTTTTATCTTTTTTAACCCTGAGTAATGCATCCTGCCCGGCCCTGGGTATTGGGGATTCGCATGCCGGAATAACCACTAAAACCTAGCAACACCGTCAACGTCAAATTGAAACGCCACGAGATCGATTACACATGACTAACGTGGCGCCTCGAACGGTGCCTTTATAGGCCCGCTAAGTATGTCCAATACGGTGCACGAAGCGATGACCTCGACTTTATGGCGATTTACGAAAATTAACAAAAAAATCATACCTACTTGTAATAATAGTTCATTATTTTTTTGCCAAACAGAGTGCACTAACGAGCGCGACGTCCGAACTGCAGCAACTGCGCGACCTTTCCGCTCACCAGCGCAAACGCATTGCGGAATTGCTCACAAACTTGCTGAGGGACTTGGCGGAGATCGGGGCGGCCGTAGGAGGATCTGAGCTCGACTTCAAGCTTAATGTGGACACCGTGGGCAAACTCGAAGAGGAGTTCACCGTGGCCCGCCTTCACATTAGCAAGATGAAGAGCGAGGTCAAGAATATCGTGCAGCGATGCCACTCGCTCGAGTCCGCGAATATTGACGCCAATCAAAAGGTCAGCCGTTTGTTAGCGTTAATTGTGTTTTGCACACCCGTCTGAATTAGGCCAGTGAAGATTACCCGTTATATTTTCACCTTGTATCTATTCTGGATTATTCAAGAAACCTGGAGAACTAGGAAAACGATTTCTATACTCTATAATTAATTTACTAATTGATATAGTGTAAGCTCAGCGTTACTCAGCCAACTCACCTGCAGTTAGCCAGCGTGGTAGACTATGGCCTTGACTTTTCCATTCCTACAGGAGACCCAAGTTCGGTGGTGTGCTAGTGATGGGTTGTGATGATGATGAAGCATGCAAAAGGTATCTACGTTCACTACAAACCACCCAAAATAAATGATTTAAAACAATATTTCATTATGACTATTGCACTTCAACTAAATCATAAATAAAAAACAAAATTAATGAATATATCACAAATATACTACTATAATACATGCATACATTTATGCATACATAAAATACTTAATGAAGACATAATTTCGCAAATACTTAAAAAAATAAGTATATGTCACAATCGTAACCTTAGGGGTGCCCATATTATCCACACACCCAGGGTAAGAACTATATACGGAAAGAAAATATTATGTTTGAGGGTGGAAAAATGTATATATGTATGCATTTAAAAAACTATTAAATTGCCACATTGTGGAAGGCTCCCATGAAACAATTTAATTTAAATTTTTGATCTATGGTTTCCAATTGACCGTCTGGGTATACAGCACATTATTCTCAGTTGTGTAGATCATGCTCTTTTGTAACGTTATGCATTATTTTTAAAAATTACCTACATAATGTTTATTATTTTATGACCATTGTGACAAGTATCAATGTTTGATATTGTATTTAGTTTTTTTCTCGCAAGTGATAGTAAATCTTGAGAGAAATGTTAATTTGATTGAGAGGTCATATTGACAGCAATGATGAAAACTGTTGTAAGTCAGTTCTAGTCAAAAGGTTTTTTTTTAAAAGTCAGTTTGGCTTTAAAAAAAAAATTATTATGTTTTGGTTACAAGCTGAATTGAACTATGTGTAGACTTAAAAACATGCATACGTTAATAAATACGGTAATGTCTAGATCGAAGAGTACGAACGTTCGTTGGGTGAATGCCGGCTGCTGATCTCGCAGCACGAAGCGCGCTGCGCATCGCTGGCGGAGTCCATGCGCGAGGCCGAGAACAAGAAACGACAGCTGGAAGAAGCGGCCGACGCCCTGCGCGAGGAATGCGCGCAGCTGCAGGTACGTCCGCCTTGATAATCTATCTGTACGTTGACGACTTCGCCCAGGGTAGCTGCGTTCCGAGAATTAGTCCGTGGTTCGAATGTAGTTATGTAGCATTTATTATTAAAGATTTGGACACTTAATAAGGCAGGTAATTAAAGTAAACACAAGCACATGATTTCCTCGATTTCCTTGTTAGTGATAGACCGCATTTTGTATATCGTATTTTTATTGTATCGTATCGTGTATGTTTTGGGCATCGATGGTGTACAATAAAGTGTATTTATTAGTATTATTATTCCCCATACAAAACACAAATTTTGACAAATTTCATGTTTTACGGTCACGATAGGTCGAATTTAGGCCACGGATCGTTTATGAAAGTCGTCGTCGTGTTCTGTCAGCACATATCTCTGCGATAGTCGAAACTTATCTCTAGTGTGTCGTTGACAGGCGGCAGAGCGCGTGCAGCAGGCGGCAGCTGAGCAACTCGCCGACGTGCAGATGCGTGGCGCGCTGGAGGTGCAACTCGGGCAGCTGCGCGGCGCGCACGCAAATCAGCTGGCGACGCTCCGCGACGAACTGGCCGCACTGCAGCGCCAACACCAGGAGCTCAAGGAGTATGTTGATTTTTTATGGATTTAAAGTAGCAATTGGGCATGGACCACATACCATCAAAACCAAGGGATTATTAGTGTCAGATAGTCTACTAGGTGTTAATAGGATTAATAGTTCGTACGTATTCGGTAGGAGTAATGACTGTTAGTCCAGTTACTTTTTTGTTAGTATATGTAGTATTTAAAGTTTCTAGGTACACAACTTACGGTACTTTGCAAGCGAGGTATCACCGCGAAATACTAACACTAACGACGCAGTAGGTATACAGCTATCAAGGGTATACAGCTGCCAACACTAGCTGCTAGCACATGTCTGACTGAGGTTTTGTTAGGGAGGTGGACACATTTACAGCTGTCTGTGCAACACATACCAGGAGCTCAAGGGGAACGCACACAGCTGACAACACTGGCTGCTAGTACCTGTGAGTTTTTGCTAGGGAGTAATATAGCTATTATTATAGCTATTGAGTAATTTCATCAATTTTAAACTTTGGAAGTAACAACTCCTCAGAAGCAAATAGGACTGCGATAAGATGTGTCGTTAGCTTGTAGTTAAATTGTTATGATTGCCGACAGCTAAAATATGTACTAAATTAATTCTTACTAATATGACCTCATAATCCTACACTGTTTAATTGATTGCTAATAAACAATTTTGCATATTTTCCTTGACAATACGCATGTATATTGCGCATACCAATAAACTGACTCAGATGTACCATACCTAAACAAAATATCTCAATAATAACAAGGATTGTTAGGGTTCATGTTTTTATGAATATTTTAAACGCTTTCACACTCACACCCCCTGGCACTAGGATTCCCTGTGTTGCCGGTGGCGGACACATACAGAAAACAACATAATTTTGCACACCCAAGACCCGAGTACAAACATTTATCTGCCAAATAAATGTTTGCCCCGGCCGGGGATCGAACCCG
>DWLO01004047.1:0-10342 GCA_018245335.1 Dalla quadristriga | reverse complement strand
GTATCGAACGGGCTGTATCGAAAATCAGCGCTGATCGTTTTCGAGCCAGTAACATTATGCTGAGTAAGAAAGACCCTTTTGCTGCTCGACACTGCAATGTAGATAACAAATGAAAAATTATATGAAAAATAATATTGTGAAATAGGTAATACCAAAATAATATAGGTAATACATACCAAATATAAATAACAATGTTTGCTATTATATATGCATATATATTATATGATATTGTATCCATAAAATAAAAAAAAGGAAAAAATAAAAAATATTTGCAAATAAATAGTTTAAGGTCCGCTGAGTGACATAAGTCACATTATTTTTTTAAAAATCCACCCTGAATGCGGCGATTTAGAGATGAGAATTTGTATATAAAAACGACTTTTACGCAGACGGAGATGCGGGCAAAGTCTATTCGTATATAATTGTATCAGCAATTATCTTTCTGACTTCGCAGCAGAAATTCGTGTGGCAATACGTTTGAAGGAGACGCCGTCCAACCGGAAGGGGGCTCGGGGGGCGATCCCCCGCCAATGAGAAATAAATAAAGTTACTCGTAAAGGTAGGACTGATAGGTTAGGTTATTACTTGGCTATTCATTTGCCTTGGTTTACTTACGATATTTTTATTAGTTATATTTATTAAGTTTTCAGCTTACCAATTTTGATTAAACCTGACATACTAAATGCAATTAATAAATTGAATTATCTATATAGTCATTAATTAATTGTTAGTAAATTTTGATAATTTTACTGACCATAAAGAAAAGGACAGCTCTTAGACGAAGCAGCGTAGCGCTTACTATATCTGCCGACAGAATATATTTTTCTGCAGTCCAATATGTCAATATTTTTCCAACCGTTTAAATGATAGCCATCATTTATCACGATTTGGTTTACTAATCAAATTTGACTGATGAGACACGTGGTTATGTGTTAATTATTATTAAATTATATAAAACAAAGTCGCAAAATCGTGTTAATTACACCATTTATAACTCAAGAACGGCTGGATCGATTTTCATGATTTTTGATTTGTTGGATTTGTCTCCGCCGGGAATAGGAGCATAACTATTTAAACACTTTAAAAAAAATTAAACAACATGACGTCGTTGGGTTTGTTAGCTTGTTGTTTGTCCCATATGCGTTCCTAAACCAATGATCCCATTTCAATGAAACTTTGGTGAGTTTATACGCACACCGCCGAGCGTTTTTGAGTTGGTAAAAAAAAATGGAAAGGGCAGGATGACGTCTGCCCAGTCAAATTTTTTTTTTATTATTTCAAATATTTTTGTAACTACTAGTCAGTCAAAAACATGACTGTGATAACCGAGCTATGAATTTCGGCTTTTTTTCGGAGGGCTTAGGTACGTTTTGACTAATTAAATATACTACTAACTAATCTGTGCCTCAACGGGATACCTTAAAGAAACCCGCGTACTCAGGTACTCCTGAGAGTTTTCAATGATTTTTCAAAACTAATATAAAGGCTGCCAGCCCGCACTTGGTGAATGAAATTTATGAATAAATTAATAATAAGGCGAGCTTAGCGAAAAGGCAGCCTTTTGTATATCCTATATTGTTTCGTATCGTGTATGTTTTGTGTATCGATGATATACAAAAATGCTGGCTTGGATTAATATCACTAGGATATATATTATTATAATTGATATATTCCAATCGATAAACATTACCAGAAAATATATTATTTTTGTATGCATACCAATTTAATAAAGTTTACATTTCTTTGTTTCAGATCCAATTCAACAATACCATGGAGCATGCCACAAAATACCTCATCATCCTAACATCTTTGATGACAGTTGAACTTACAACCACAGAGAGCAAAAATGACACCAAGCCAAAAATTGATCGGCGTTACTACCAAATGCCAATCTTCATAAACGTATGCGATATTGTCGATAGGAGGTCAAAAGTACACTGTTATTGCGATAGCAGTAAACCGAAATTGGCAACAAGGGCCGATTGCTGGATTTTTAGCGGTGGTTTAACTGAAGATGACCCCATTTGGCCGAGTTTCTCCTCGCAATCTGAACTGGAACATCTCATGTTTAATGTACGATCTGACGACGCACTAACTTTCATACCGGCTAAAGCCATAGTGAGACTGGATAGACTGAAACATATATCCATACAATTTGGCACAATAGAAAAAATCCCCCCATACGCTTTTACTAATTCGAGCACCGTACGGCAGATTGTTTTAAAATCTAACAAAATTTCCAACTTGGATAAACACTCGTTTTCTCAACTCATGATGTTGTCTAACGTAAGCTTGGATGATAATCAAATATCTGAACTTAAACGTGATGTATTTTTCAATGTTCCCAATTTGCACGTTCTGCATCTATCGAATAACAATCTCAGTTTGCTGCACGAAGGATGCTTCAAGCATTTAAACAATTTAATTGAGTTGAAACTTGACTTCAATTATATATCGGTAGTAACGAGAGAAATGCTGGAGGGCTTAGAGAATCTTTCTCGATTAAATTTGAGAAACAATAAATTGTCAATGATTGGAAATTTGGCTTTTAGCGAACTGTGGGGGTTGAAGGAATTGATGCTAGACAACAACGGAATAGAGTACATTTCAGAACGGGCGTTTGGCGGACTCACCCAATTGAGAAAGTTGACCCTATCGGGTAACAAGCTAGCTTCATTTTATGAGGATACACTCGAAGACATAAGAAGCCTCACTGTATTGGATTTAAGAGACAACCTTTTAACGACCATATCGTATGAAACCATCCGACCTGTAGTCGAGAACGACAAAACAGTTTCGTCAGTGGTTTATATAGATGGTAAGTATTCTCTTTGTAGCTTTTACCAATAAAACGAAGGAATAGAAAATTATACGAGAAAAAGTTGCATATATTTAAAGTTTGTCTAAAAATGTAAATGATCTTTCGAAAAATCTATTTAATAGCGCACAGTGTCTGCATAAAATATTATCTGCGAGAAAATTGCAGTTAAACTTAATAAAGTAGTAAACAACAAACAGTTGTTAATATAAAGCAAAATAAAGTCCCCAAGTACCACAATTGCAAGCGGAGTTACTCGCAGACACCTTTGTCTTTATTAAAATGATTTACTTGAGACTACACCGCTCCTATTAATGTTCGCTTAACTTTCTCTCTGCTTCGTGATACAGCCAGATATTTTGTTATAAAACGAAATACCTCAACCCATAAGGGCTTTATTACTTTTTGTTGAGATACGCGTAGTGAAATTTAAACTTCTTGATTACTTTTCGTTCCAATAACACTTTTTTGTTTTATAATTCGCATTTGAAGCACTTCGTGCTTAACAGGAGAAACATTTCACCCATCTTTATAATGAACTACGGAAAGTCAGTTGTAGCAACTGGGCCACTTAGACTGCATGTTCGTTTTAGAAGTTTAACAATAACCTTCTAAAACGAGCATACCAATTTGAGGATGTACTGTGATAGTGACATTATTGACTTTGCACGGGTTTATTGAGATCGAATTCTCCCATGAACACACCTATTTTAATAATCAGCGGGCGAAATGAACATCGGAGAATTTATATTCACGTTACCTACACGTGACGATCACTAAATCGGAAGATAAATTGAACGGGGCGGGTTCAGCAGAAGGCCCGAGGATTTTTCGGATCATAAAATAGAAGCAATCTGTTCCTAAACGACGTATGGATACTTTTACTTGTTTTAATCAAAATTATGGCTTTCCGTCCTCAGCTGCAGTTTACAGTGGCAAACCTCGATAAAGATTTTGATGTGAAAGAGTATTTCTTCCCTGAAGCGTGCCTTGGTATACGTATAATCCTTTTATTTCTTATGTTCATAGCTTACGGGCGCGTAAATCACGCGTCGTCGGCTCGAATCGTACCTATATTTTGTGAAGGGACCCGATAAATTTCGTCGGTTCCATCGAGGAATAGCATTTTATTTGCAAACATCCCTGCTTGTTTATTAGGCATTTTACGGCGCCATTGTGTCGCCTCATGTACAGTTTGCTTTATATTATTCATGAGTGGTTTTGTTTTCAGTTGTATGTTTGCAAGGAAATAAAAATATGTTTAGTACGTGTTTTCTCTTAAGTATTTATTACGTCGTATATCTTCGAGTTTCTTAGCGGCATATCAGCAAAACTGTAGTGGACATTTTATACAGAATCTGCTTATCTGTCTGATGTGAGAATCACACATCTCTGATTATTACTACAAAACCCGTTACTTGGACTTAACTACTAGGAATATTTTGGGAAGTAATCTCTTTTATTTAAAGAATTTAATTTTGAGAGAGCTGAATTACTTTTCTCTCAACTGTATTACATAAATACTTTAGATGAACTATTCGTGAACATATTATGAATTCTGCACACAGAGAATCGAGTAGATGGAATGTTTTAACAGATACTGAGCAAGTGTAAGCAAAACGGAGACATTCGGTGGTAGAGGAATGAATACGTTTTGTTGTTTCCACAATGCAAACGTCTCGGTAAACAGCGCTAAGGGCCGCTATAAGTTTTTATTTGTTGCACTACCTCTTTGAAAGCGTTTTCCTGGGAAAGACATTTTATATAGTGTTATATTTTGCATGCCGTCAACTATTTCTTGTTTGCTTATGCATGTCAGAGGAAACTAAGTATTGTCTTTATATTCAACATTCTGTCGAATAGCATATTCACTGGAATAATAATAGCTTTGATTTGCCACTTGTTGGTGGGTTGGCACTGATCCAGGTTGGAGGTTTGGCAATGATTTAGTTCAACTTAGTTTGTCAGCCCGTAAATATCAGTAATCCATCAATACTAAATGCTTAGTATTGATTAAAATTGTATCCTTTCTTCCAATTTGAGTCGATATTTTAAGGAATAATGATGATATAATATTCATGTCAGTTTTATAATATAACTAATGTTATTTTATGACTTTGGCACGATTGAACAGTGCTAGTTTAAGATAAAAATATGTTGACAGATCAAAACCGATAGTGAACAAAATTTGTCAAACAAATATTTGACGCCCAGATCAATATAAAGGCTAGGCTGTTAGGCTTTCTGAAATAGGTCGAGCCATCTCTGCCTAGGCAAATATTTGTCCGGCATAGGATCCTTATAATTCCAGCGTTTACAATATGCAATATCTCAACGTCAGTTCGATTCTCGACACAGGGAAATGTTCGAACATGGAATACGGATGCGGCACGTGCCAACTGAGGATAAAAGCCATTTTTCTCCGTTCAGTCCACACACTATCTTCTATCCCCGCAGCAGGCTGTGATGCTAGCAACTCCAGTAGATAATTTCACTACGCCAGCGGAATCTAAATTGACTGTTATGTGGATGCGTTATTTGTTCACTTACTACGGTTCTTTATCTGCCTTTGTTACCGTGCTGAGCTTAAACACGTTATCATGCTGAATACAAATTATTGACTGCTGCGAGCTACTTCATACACTTTGTAGGCACTGAAATATTGCAAGTTCATGCATACTAAATTCAATAAAAAAACTGTCAGTAAGCTGTCTACCAGATATTTGTTATTATGTTAAGCACAATTGATAAAACCGCAAGATACTTGTAAAATCTGCATATAGAAGGAAACTACGCTGTATATAAATAAGTGTATGTTTGATATTCCAAACATGCATAGAAATATTAAAATATTAACCCGTTTCCATGTCTTAAATATAATACGTAGTAATTATTATGGCATAATGAACAACGAAACCTTCATCGTGAATTAATGAAAGGCAAAAGCGTTATGGCTCTTTGCAAATAATTATTTTTTAATTCCCTCTTCGCTCAAAGTACTCGACTATGAATTTTAAGTATCCTTTAGGTCTTCTAAGACTAATGGTGGGCTTGTTCATTTAATGTTCGAAAAAGCTACAAATTATGTGAATTAAGGCCGTGCTCTATTATTTTTTAAATAAAACTTATTCCAAGTTCTCATTTCAGGTAACCCACTCAACTGCAATTGCCGATTATCATGGATATACGTACTACGAAACGATACTAGAGACAATTCCCTGAAGCACGCCCTAGAGAAAATATCATGTGTCGCCGACGCTCCGAATGATAGGCGTCTTAACGACCAGAAAGATGAGGAGACTGAAAACGGAAATATTCTGGCTGACGACAACTACGAATATTACGACAAAAATGATGATTACAATGAAAAAGAGAAAGCTAAAGTGAACAAAGCGAAACTCCTTACAGACATCCCGCTGGAATCGCTGCCTTGTCCGAAAGAACTAATTCAGTCTATTGAGGAAACTTACGGCCATCCCGTTCAGAATGAAATTAGATTAAAAGCATTCTCTAATGTTCGTTCTAATTTACCGAATCTTTTCTTAGTACTGACAGTGGCTATATTGTTATTTTAAAATAAATAAAGTGAAAGTTATATGAAATAGACGAATATTTGTGATATTAGATTAAAGTGTCGAGATTCTAGTCAAGACAAAATTTATGGTTTTATTTTCTTTAAAAGTAAATTTGTATAAATAATTAAGAAAAGTATCTAAAGTGTCTAAGTGTTGATTAGGCTAGGCCTTTTTCGTGTATAGAAATAAAATAATGAAATTATTGTTTTAATGTTTTACATTACATGTCGTGTTACAATCGTTCAAATTCATATAGAGTATCTTTGTATAAAAGTGTACATATAAAGTTTTAGATTATTATTAGCTTAATTGGTACTTTAATAATTATATTAGTGTTTTCATGAATTTAATAGATTACAAAGTGGAATTTTGTATACATTACCGAATTGAACGATTATGTATTACCAATGGTGTGATAAAGTTTATTTGATATGAGATGCTGCTTAGGAATAGAAAGAAGCTAAATTCAAAACTGAGTGGTGGCTTAAGTTAATCCTTTTACTCGAGCATGTGAGCAAATACGTATGTATCTCATCTCTGATATGGCGATCGCGAAAATCTGATATTCTTTTGAACATACATTAATATGTTATGAGTAAGTTTCCAATCCGTTATTTTACATTTGCTCTACTTCGCCTGTACTTTGTAATTATAGATTATTTCTCCCAGGTCTCAGAGCCGTCGTCAGGTTTTATTTTGCAAAGTCCATAAAATATCGAAGTTGGGAGTAACGTGCTAAATAATAAATGAAATGCGAAAAGTTTTGTCACGGTGCCGTGTTAAGTGAAAATATAGATCCTCGCCGTAATATCTTTAAAAGTAGGAAAAATTCATTTTCTGTTAACTTGACTTTTCGGTATAAGCAAACATGGTACTTTTTTCATAAACAGTGATCATTATTATTGATCTGGATGAGTGCTTTGTCTTTTTATCCGTCTTTGGTATATGATCATTATTTTATTTTTAAGAGGTTGACATCGCAGGATTATTTACAGTAATAACAGTTTTGAGTTCTTATAACTTTATCAACTACTATTTGATTATTCATTAACTAAGTATAACGATTTTGACGTATGCATATTATGGCATAGAACACCTATTTTTATTATTATTATTTATTTCATATAAGTACATGGTTTAAGTTGTTACATTTAATTTTGATGAGTTTGGTACATATGCCCATTATCATGTGATTGCAAAAGTAATTTAGAGTGGGTTAAATAATTCTTTGTAATGTTAAATAATAATGTCGTGCAATAAAATAAATAAATATATAAGATAAAAATGACCATCTTTAAACGAGTTGCTTACAATACTCACGTTTTTATAATAGCAATTAATAACACACAATGGAATCACGTCTATCTAAAGTAAATACGAAACGAACTAAATACTACATTTATTGATTCTTGAATAACATTTTGTAGGAGGTTTTACAGTAAGCTTATTATTATGCTTTCATAATCAGATATTATTATGACCTTAACTTTTACTCAAGCATGCAAGTCCAAATTCAAATCATCTACCAAATCTATCAAAGGATTAATTTCAATAAACACTTAGGGTTGTATTGTGGTTCCCATAATTGGCGTCAAGTTATTAGTAAAGTACTATTAAAAGTCACTCCTAATAGTAAAAATTCAAACCTGTTGAATTTAAAACGGTATTTCGTTTCACTTAGGTATATATAAAAAAAAAAAAATCCATCTTGCTGCTTATTTCTATCTCAGTGAGGAATAGTTTGAATAAAGCATTGTGTAATACTTTTCCATTAACAGTATCTACCGGCGATCAGTCTCCATAACTAGTTGATCGAGTTTATTGAAAGTTTCAAGCTTGTCATTTATATGTTCAATTACTTAATACTTTGTTATATTTGTATTGAATTCATTTATCGATTCCCATAGGTTAGTTGTTCGATTTAACTAACTTAAGTCGTCTATTTAATGATTAACTTTATTGTGTACTTAATTATGACAGATCAGTGACGATAGTCAATCTTTACTAATAATGACATTTTGTACAGTATTTTAGCTTAGCTTCATACTGCCAAATAAAGGTATTGATAATAAAACCAGTCAACGACGTAGATTAAATAGGACTTATACCTACTGGCATAACGTAAAAACTAGTCATTCTTACAGTCCTTTTTGTTGACTGCAAGTATCCACGAGTACTTTTTGATCACATAATCATCGATATAATCAAAACTAGATAGAGCATTCGACTTTCAAAAACGGCACATAAAATACATACCTACTAAAGTTGGTTCCTTTCCGCTACATCAGTGTCTTTTGTAATGTGCCATCTAACGGTCTGAGCACAATATAAACGTTCCGCTTCCCGATGGTTATTTGTTTCGAATGCTCTGTCTGGACATTTAAATATTCATAGGGTATATTTAATATGTGACTGAATGGTTAAAATATTAGTATCCACTCTTTCAATCTGTTGATGTTTCAATTTAAACTATATAACATTATGTATGATGCCATACTCAGTGCTGCGTTCATTTGCTAACGCAGTAACCGGGGTACGGGTTTACTTAATAATCAAAATGTTAACAGTACTCTTTCTTGAGGATAAACTAACTTTTATAAGCATTCGTTGTTTGCTGTTGGTTTTTTTTAGGGGTACAATCTTAGGTTAAAACAAATAACGGTAGATACGTCACGTGTTTATCGCGCATGTTCTCAGAACGTATGAACGCCATCACACCTTTAGTTTAGTTGCTGACGAAACATGGTCTAGTTTGCACACGATACGATAACGTAGCGGAATTGGTGGAAAATACGAAAAAAATTAGTGCATGTGTGTTAAATGAATGCCTAATCAGCTTTTCAAGGCAAATTACAAAAGCATACGGCAACAGTTATGACTCGTAAGTACGTTTAATACATACATTGTAAAAAAAAATATATTGTATGGGACACAATTTGTTAAAAAGTAATTTTTGGGAGAACAAGATCTACGTGATCCACTACGTTAGATCTACGTGAAAAATATCAGGGCAACAGATACAGGTATCGCTAACTTCACTTCTTCCACCTTAGTGGTCTGTTGCGGGTATGTAAAAGAAAGAAACAGAGTTGCGGGTACTTATTAGTATACTATTACTAATAATGTTATCTCGTTCGCGCTACAGACTGTAAAACCCTATCTGTGTAACGCTGACCCTGTTGAATACATTTTACCTTCGTATAGTAGATTGTAGCCGTGTGGGTGTGAGTTTACGCGTAGTGATATCTTGCCCAGTTTTCTGTAACGCGATATATGAGAATACCGTATCTACTAATTTGTTTTTATCTAAGGGTACAACGATCTTACTAGAGCAAATGTTATACTAACTAGCATCAAAGAGTTTAAACTAATGGAATTGCGAGGATTGTAAAAGACCCGCCGTCACATAATTATACTCGTATTACATGAAAAGGTTTATGGAACATATAATATTATAATTTAAGATTATTATGTAAAGTGGCTACCGAATAAACATGTCGTGGTTATTTGAATGTATTCAAAATTGTACAAATGTGAATTCTAGTCTTAGAAAAGATTTCGTGTACCTTTAATAGAAAAAAGTTGCATATCTGTCTCTTATTCTGTTATATTACATATTTCTACCCAATTTTTGTTTTATTTACATAACCGTAATAATATTACTCTTTATTGTACACCATCGGTACACGTGTTGTACACGATACGAAACAAAAAAATACGATATACAAAAGGCGGTCATATCGCTTAGAAGCGATTTCTTCCAGACAACCTTAGGGTATGGATTAAAGTAACCAGATGTAGATGCCGGAGATCATCATCATCATCACAACCCATCACTGGCCCACTACTGAGCGCGGGCCTCCTCTCAAGGAGAGAAGGGTTAGGCCATAGTCCGCCACGCTGGCCAAGTGTGGATTGGCAGACTTCACACGCCTTTGAGAACATTATG
>DWLO01004046.1:0-10343 GCA_018245335.1 Dalla quadristriga | reverse complement strand
GCCGACCAAGAGATTTTCTTAAAATTTTATTTATTGAAATCAATTAAAAATCAAAAATATAATTTTTTTTTCAATTTATCTATTATTATAAGTCTAGCCCAATGCGACAAAGTAGCCGTAATGGAGATTTTTTAAAATATTATTTATTGAAAAAAAATTTAAAAACTTTTTTTTTTTATATCCATCTGTCATTATAGGTCTAACCCAATGCGATAAAGTAGCTGACCAGGAGATTTTCTTAAAATTTTATTTATTGAAATCAATTAAAAATCAAAAATATTTTTTTTTTTCAGTTCATTTATCATTATAAGTCTAACCCAATGCTACAAAGTGGCATTTTACATTATTTCTATAGCGCTTAAGAAACTTCGCCACTAGTGTTCATGGTCACCAACTGCCGGCTGAGACCAGCGCGGTTTATCTTGGCAGTCAGTTATTGACACTCGCCGCACGTCCGTTACTTACGATGTATTGGACTCCAGCGGTCTGTGATCGGCGGGCACGTACGGTTCCAGGTCTTCTCTCGATCCATTGTAAGCTAATTCTGTCCTGGAAACAAAAATATGTATTTTATTTTTTTCTTTAATATGGCGTCACACGTTTTGTGCACTTGCCAGTGTCAAGTTTGAGATATACTATATTGAAACGAAATGGAAATTAATTTTATTTTGGAGAAGCGCGGGAAACTCCAAAAAAAGGGCAGTCGTGCTTCCCGGGCCCGGCCTACATCTAACAACCCTCAACTATTGCAACGCAATCACACCAGCGCACTGCCGTCCCTCCAACACTGCAAACATATCCACTCCTCCTCCCTCGAAAAGAAAAAAATATTAAAAAAACCACAATATTAAAAAGGAAAACCACAACAATATACCAATCCAACCGCACTACGACAGCTAAAAACTATTAAACGCAAGCCAAACAAAACAAACACCACCGCCCCCTTCAAAAACTTCCCGCGCTCCCACGTCGTTCTTTTAACTTGCAATTCAGAAATACGTATTAAATTACTTTCAAGTATATCGTTTGTCCACCGCAGCCGTCGCCGAGGAGAAGATGACGGCACCGAATGGCGATTCATACTATGGCCGCTAGTCAACCGCACGTCCGTCATGAAAGCGCCGTCATCACGGTCGCGGTAATTGAGAGTAGTTTAGCGCAATCCGTTAGAAATCGGCCCGAGATCGAGACGGGCCGAAGAGCCAGCTATTGCTACTATTGTATTCAATACACGTACGAGCTGGTTCACCAGTGCCGTAACTTATATTACTTATTTTACTACTGTTAAATTACATTCGTCAAGTGTGCTACTTGTACCTCATGGCAAAATAAAAAAAAAACATTTCATTTCGAGATCGCCGGATAAAAAAAACGATCGTGTATACACCGTCGTTTCGTTTCTCGGTGACGGTAACGGTGGACAAACGACCTATGTAAAGGGTTGGCTGGTGGAGACTGCCATTTGGCATTAACTCCGCCATTTCTAATCCCTAGATAAGATTTTGCAATACAGTGTATGATAAAATAAAGCAACACATCTTATGGTTCCAATACATTTTACCTCCAACTATTATTTTAACTTCTAATTATCTCCTGTTAAAATGTAATAACATGATGACTAGAAAAAAAATCGTGTGACCATCTCTCAAATAGCATCCGATTAATTCCGATGCATCCCATTGCGAGGGACAGAAGACAAACATCAACACAGGCAGGCACAGGTACTGAGAGGTGTATAAAGGAATCTTAGCTAAACACATTTATTTTGAGTCGATAAATACTACATACAATTGACTACTTCATGACCACATATATTTTCTGTTACTGACATTGTATTTTGTTCAAAGTAATCATTCTACTGAACGGTAGAACAGATCGATGAGTCGGTCAATGTCACTTGATCAATGAATGACATTGGTCAATATCAGAGGTTTCAATGAGTCGATGGCCCTGAGGAGAGTCAGTCTACCGGCTAGCATTATACATACAATTTAAGTAATACCAGTTTTGAATGGTTTTAAGTCCGTTTATGTACTGTAGTGGCCATTTAATCCGCTTGCTCATGCTTATGGTAATAACCACTAACAACCCATCGTCAGCCACTATTGGAGTCGCTGTAAAGGCCAGTAGGACCAAGAGCAACGCTTAGCAAGAAAGGTGCTGAGCGTGATTCTTAAAATTCTTAAAAGCATTACAAAACGCTTAGTCTAGATGTCGCCTCTAGAACACATTCAACCTCATGTAAAACACTTTTTATGTCACATATCCACAAACGCTACATGTAGTTTCCTGAAACAATTTCGTTTTATAGCCGAGAAAGCCTCATAAGACAGGATGAAACAGGATGAGACACGACCTCGGAATATTGGATGAGATGTCAATACGCTTTGGGTATAAAAACGTCGTTAGGTAAATGGTGGAACTGCGGAAGTGCCACCGCTCAAATTTTAGGGGTGACTCTACGTTTCGCGCTTTTCACACTTTTTTTTTCTCGGCATACCATAGATAAAAAAGATTAAGTGTGTATTTTGTTTTTTTAAACCGTTGACTTATTTAGGTCTATCGTGATTGCCATAGGATCATAATAATATACTTATTTCAAAATCAGTAAGTAATTTTAAGGTAACGTAATTTAATGTTATTTAAATATTACTTATTTTACTACTGACTAGCGGACGTCACTCTCAGATTAACATACAACAATGAAAGTAGCAAACGAGCATGCAGCGGTCACAATCGGCCGCAGCTGCAAATCATCATCATCAGCAGCCCATCACTGCGAGCCAGGGATTTGAACCGCGGACCCCCAAAGTAGGAAACAGAACTCTTAACCACAATATAAAATATTAGTAGGATGGATATACAATTATATTACCACCCAAACCAAAAATAAACAAAAGTCAACAAGAACTTTTGGTATTTAGGTCCAATATAATCTTGCTGAGAGGAATTTATGGTATTCAGGCTCTGAAAGGTTGAAAGGCGTAAACTCAGGACAGGCAACAATTTGTTAATGCGTTGTTGAACCGATGTTATCTGAAATTATCTGTTTTGCAGACAGAATTCCTTCTTTTGTGTGAAATTACTTTTGCCGGCCAATAAAGTTGCAAAGTCCATCGGTCACTTAAAGAATGCCATTCTAACTTTGAGATTCTGACATAAGCTCAACTGAAGCAAACGTTTAAACATACATCGATCCTCACTTGAAAATGAAGCGGATGGATTACGGACCAATCACGGAGTCGTGGCTTCGTGTGGAGCCTCAGCTGTGAAACGTGACACGTGGCCAGCACTTAGCCACAGGCGTCTGCGTGACTGTGAAACCTTATGAATCCTACCAATAAATAAAATTGAGGTGTCTGACTGTGATATTAAAATGAAGGTCAACAATTGAATGGAATATGCTATTTATATGACCCTAAACATAATCAACCGTTTTTAGAATGTTTGTCTGAATGTCTGCGTTTTTTTTTTGTCGTGAATAGCCTCTGAAACCGCTGATCTGATTTTGATGAAATTTTCAGGATTTGTACAGGGAATAAGCTATTTATATGACACTTAAATCTAATCAACCGTTTTTAGAATGTTTGTCTCCGAAACCGCTTAATGAAATTTTCAGGATTTGTACAGGGAATATGCTATTTATCAACCGTTTTAGAATTTTTGTTTGTCCGTCTGTCTTTCTGCGTATTTTTGGCGCGAATTGGCTCCAAAACCACTTAACAGATTTTGAATATGTAGAAATGTATCATATAGATTAAGCAGGAAACATAATATGAACTGTGAATTTTGTAATATATAAAAAAAATACGAATCCCGTACACACACTGAGAGAAACCCGTGCTCAACAATGGCCTGAGATGGATTGTTATTAATTATTTAAATAATATTAACATACACTAAAGTAGCACTAACCTAGTCAGTCCTTTTCCTGTTCGAGTGCTCCGATGACCAATAAAGTCAAGAGACAGAGGGAACGCGGACATCCATAATCCTGCCATATTTCAGCATGAAAGTATTACTTTTGACACAATAAAACACTTTCAATATATCACATAATCGAACAATGTAATACGTTTCATTACGCGAAGCGGCGGAACTAAAACGGGGCTTGAAAACTATGTTGCTGTCAATCACACCTTCCTTTCTTTGGTTGAATTCAATACCACAGCGGTACCTCACGTCACGAGCTTTGATGGTCTATTATGTTATTTTATGATTTTTAATGCTTTAACAACACGTTTAGATTTAAAAAATAAAAATGTGCTTTTCTGCGTCCTCTTTCCCACTTCATAATGTTAATATTAATGTCCACGGGTGTTAATACGTGACAACAACGAGGATCCTTTGAAAATTATTTTTGCATTCACCATGACATAAAATCTTCCACTTTCTTCTACACGAAACATCAAGGTCGGTCTTATATAGCTTTAGCAAATCTGTTATGCGTTTGTGTCTTTTGTCGTTTGTCACTTTTTGATAATCTCAGTCCAACGGTAGGGTAACACGTCCTTTGAAAATCGTTTCTGCTTTCACCATGATAGAAAACCTTTTGTGTTCCACTTTCTTTTCTACATTAAATGTATCAAGACAGCAGGTCTTATGTTTATCTATCCTTTGGCAAGTATGTTTTTTGTTTGTCTTCCCACTTTTTGATAATCTCAGACCAACGGTTGGGTAACACGATACGCGTCAACAACTTCGGGACACTGCGCACTATTAAGATTGTTTCTGCTTATAAATTACATGGACGTAACAGGGGTCAACAAACACTTCCATTGATGAAGTTACAAACACCATGAATTGGTATCCAATCTGGTAGAATTGGTGCTGACTTGACCCCAATACAACCTGATGTAATCAGTGTTTTTCATTGCATCATGATCTTCTTGTATAACGTTTTAAGTGTAATTGATTTGCATTGCTGGATGTATGCGTATGCTGAGTGGTTGGGTTAAGTGGGGATGATTGAAAAATAATAATTTTTATTTATTTACTCAAGGATCTTGTAATAAGTCACACTTAGTGTCATAAAATGCGTATTCTCTACCAGTCGGCTCTAGGTGATGGCGAGAAAGCTAGGTAGGCATAAAAACAATCTTTAACATATAAAAGCACGCGACTATTTAAGGACAATACAAATACAATAGTATAAATTTACATAAGGTTATAAAAAGTTAACTAACAAATATATAAACTTAAGTACAATTGATGAATAGATATATGTACTAAGATGAACACATAAACTAATATTTACATGAACTTACATAAAAGTATAATAGTATTCAAGTAATTCATTGAAATAACATTATTGCACAATTTGTTCATATTCTAAAACAATATTCGGCAGATAGTTGGTTAGTCAGGTAACTTTGAAAGTGAGCCTTATTGTTATTCTTGAAATGATTTTCAAATGTCTTACAAGTGTGTATTCTCAAAACATTGAACATTTTAAACAGTGTAAGGGGTTCAGTCTCCCAAGGTCTATAACTAAAAAACCGTTTGTTATATGTACATAAAAAAACGCTGTACGGTAAATTAGTGTATCCTCAATAATTTCTTTCATAAAATCCGTTTGGCTGTTTTGGAGGCTATTCGCAACAAAAAAAAGCAGAGAGATACAAACAAAAATTCAAAAAATGGTTGGGTATGTTTAGGTGTCGTATAAACTGCATATTCCATTTACTTATTGATATATTATTAATATCAGACAGACACTCCAAATTTATTTAAGATATTATTATATTACTTCAAACTATCACTAAAAAGATGTGAAACTGAATTTATGGGGATGTTAAATTTATATAGAAAGTTCGGATTGTGTGAGACATTAGACGCCAAAGAGTTTTGAAATTTGTCTAAAGATATTCATGAAAAACAATGAATTTTATTATATAAGAAATAGTGGAGTTTGATGTTGAAATTTGCATGAAGAAGCCGACTGTTAGTCACAGTATTTATTTGAAATATGATTTAAATCTTTACTGAATTATAAACAAAACTGCACGAGTTACACACACTTACTGCAAAAGCAAATGAGCAAACTTCATCATGTCGGTATAAAATCACACAGAGTTTACTTATAGCTCGCATAACCTATAGGTTATGCTAGCTATATACGAGTATACGGTATACGGTATACCGTGGCTTTGCGTCATGTCCTTACACGAACAAAGAACATAATAATAAATCATGTGTATTCAGTATTTGTTAATCTAAAATAACGTGTCTCAGAACCACACATTAATATTTCAAGAGAAACGTGACGCCATTACAAAGGCACCACATGGTTGCATCATTTGGATTTCTAGGTTGCTAGAGATTTTTAGGAATAATGTTTTGAAATATATTATCTGAAAATAGAATGCTTATTAGACCATGTTATGGCATAACATAGTGTGTATAAGGTCAAATAAAGTTTGATAACTAAACTTGTTATGGAGATGTGTTTAAATATTAATAAACTGGTTTTGAATTAATTGTTATTTCGTTAATTCTCACAGTGGCTGTATTAATAATGAATTCATCTTCATGGATTTTTTATTGATGTTTTTATGTGTGTTGAAAAAGCTCAAGGTTCTCACATGTCGGGGTTTTGTGGTATGTATGTAGATAATAATAACGATTTGAGAATTCCTTGTGCATTTTGTAGGTACACTACATCGCAGAGATATATTGTTCCTACTACTATTTTTTTATTTATCTTTTGCAGTAGATGGATATTAGAATACGTTGACCAAACATAATTTGTGACACCTAATTCTGACTATTGTTAGACAACCTTAGGGTATGGATAAGTAATTAGATGTAGGTGGCGGAGGCGCGGTGTTCTCTATTTGCTGTATTATACATAAATATTATGTAATACTGTATATATATTTTATTATATATGTATTTTTTGTATTTGTATTTATAACAGATACTGCTGTATATGATAACAGATACTCTATATTATAACTTAGAACATAAATACTTATAAATATATAAATGATAATGCAACAGATGTACGGAATTGAAATAGGATTGATTGATTGATTTTCGGAAACTCGTAGGTGGTAGAGCCTGTATACGGTTCGCCCGGGGCGGTACCACCGCCACACCCATTTCTGCCGTGAAATAATTGTTGTTCAACAATTGAGTCAATTGTGTTCTTTGCCACTACTAAGTAATCATATATAAAAATTCCAAAAAAAAAATATTTTAATCCGTAAAATAGTTTTGGGAAAAGCAAATTAAATGATATTTGGCGCTTACGTTGATTATTTTCGAGCGTGCGCTTACTATAGACATCTCACAATTTACGTACATGAAATAGTTGCATCACTGTTATTTTAAAACTCCATACTCCTCCATGATTGGTCCGTCCGCTTCTTGGCTAGTATGCGTCAAACATCATTTAAATTTGTACCACAAAACTATTTGACGGATTAAGAAAATGATTTGTACATTTCAGAAATGGTTATTTACTATGTTTTGAGAATAATTCCGCGAACTATTCCTAAAAATATAGTAGTGGCACAGAAATTGGAAAGTACATAGAGTCTACTTCATTAAAAATTATCTCGAGAAAATTTCAAGTTCGTGTTTTCTTTTTTGTGATACTTAGATCATATAGTCAAGAAACATATGTTCAAAATTTAGGTCCATTAGGAAAATTTGTGCAATTGAAAACACATTAAAAACCGTTGTATCGCCTTAAACGGTTTATCCGCCTGAAGGATTTCCGCCAAGTGTGCTGCACTGTACCGTTAAATGATAGCTAATTGAGTTACGACGTTGTATTGATGAATCTCGGGGTGTTGTCGTACACAAGAGGCGGCATACGCAGACGTAGCAACGCATCTGTAACCACTTTGTTTTTTAATGTGATTAAGATAGCAAGCGTTCATTCAGCTCCACCCGCTGCCGCCCATTAAATCTATGACAAACCTCGAATAGGACCTTAAAAGGAACTGGGTATGTTAGTCCATCTTAGTATGAGATGTTAATAGGAATGTTAGGTGGTCAGTATTCGTTAGTATAAGGACTATGGGAGTAAGGACTGTTAGTGATTGTAAGTCCTGTTAGTTAGTATAAGGACTATGAGAGAAAGCTGCGCTCCATCCATTCATCCATCGCTGGAAAACCTCGAGTGCTTACTTTTGCTGAACTGTGAAAGACCAAGTTTGAGCGCCGTATGTGAGGTTGGGGAGAATACACATTGCCACGAGTTTGCGATTGAATCGATTATACGGGATTTTGTTTCGAATGAAGAGTGGCCGTTGAGTCCTATTGAGCGGCGTCATCGAATATTTAAGTATAATAAAACACTTACAATGGACAAATTTGACACTTACAAATATAAATGAAAAATAAAATAAAAATTATACTGCATGCTATCTAAAACGATTATATTATCCGTGCTGGAACGCACAATCCCCGAAAAGGTCCAGAATCGACGCGAACGCACCGATTTTCAGTCTTGCTTGGCCTGTCACATGACGATGCTCGGTCAACTAACGCGTGAATAAATAAATAAAAACCATAATATAAATATACCACCTTGCTTCAACTAATATTATAAACACGAAAGTTTATTTGTTTGTTTGTTAGATACGCCTTCACGTCCAAAACATTTACTGTTTCTGCGTGTTCTTACAGGAAGTGACGAATTACTCGTTGTTGTTTATAATCTATGCTTCAGCAATTATTTTTACTTATAATAGTCTTGTAATTGTGTATAATTATGCCGCGAAGATAGCTATTAAGATAAAATCATTAAAACATATGATACAGGATGAGTTGCTAGACATGTTTCCGTAATATGGTACCTAAATAGCAAATATTTTTGGTAGGTCGTTTGTTTTAGATTTAATTTAGTTATGAGTAGTTTAATTTTTTTTAAATGCTTTGGTTTGATGCTTAATATAACAAATAAATAGATATAGCAACTTATATATATTGTCTGTGAGTGTGTAAAACTCAATTCCTTACACGTACAGGACACTTATGCGACCTATTTAAGTCTGTTGAAAAATTGAAACGATTATCACGACTTAGCTTTCACTTTCATCCAAACCATAGGGTAGAAATCGCCCAAATCGGTTTAATTTCCGTGTAGTGAGGTAATAACGTAACCCTCATTTGTTGTTTAAGGTAAACATTGTACACTATAACATATCAAGCACATTTAACATGCTATTAGCTGTGAGTACGCCAGGTGTAAATCGATTGTATTCAAAGACGACGTTCCCACAAGTATTATGTAGATTATAGATATACAATTGTACAGCGCACCAGCAATCACTGAGCGATTTAATCACATCATTACATCGTGTCAGGGTCGACTGCGCCGTGGCTTGTGGCTCTATATTGCCCACGAGTTGTCTAGTAGTAGCCCAAGCGGGGTCCGCTCTAAAAGGGTAAGGGCAGGGGCGTGCATTCCATACATGCAAATAAGCACTGCCTACAGAATTGACCAACAAATATAACTATACCTTTGTTCTTTATTTTTCAACGATATTAATAGTTATGACCGATACAGGGTAGGTATCAAGACGGTCTACGCGTGTCGAAGAATGTCGGGTAAGATTATTAATATTTCCAGTATTTTATATTTCATATGTACTCAGTGCCTAGCCTGTATTTTCATCCTGTGCACGCCACTGGGTAAGGGGATAAGGTATAAGAACAAAAAATTTATCAGGGCTTGGATATATTAGTAAAACAATAAGCTGGTTTTTTATTCCAGAATATTGTGCTTTGAATATTTATTGACCAGAACTAATCGTTCGTGCTTCAGTCATTTAAAGTTGCCCATCCAGTCCTACGGCCTTTAAGAAAGCCTAAACATGTATGGTGATAGTTATTATGTCATCTGGATGGAATACAAGATTTATCGCCATCTATTGCGCATTCTGTCTGTGAACCAGATGGTGGAGTAAAGGCAATATTAATCTGTGGTTTATCTGTACAAATATATTTGTATCTGCAGGAATTCTACCTCGACGTCTGCAGCCGCTAGATTGCTTTCATCCTTTATGATCTCCTTCTGTCGTGTAGTTTGTTATCATAATATTGTTATCCTTTAAAGTACACTAAAGTCTTATATCTATCATTTTCCTGCACTGAACAATGTGCACCCTACCCTACCTCATCTACTTGTTTATAAAATAAATAAATAAACGCTTACACAACCCCCCCCCCCCCCCCCCCCCTCTTCTTTTTTAAAAAAAAAAAAAAAAAACCCCCCCCCCCCCCCCCCCCCCCCCCACTAGGATTCGACGTGTTGAAAACAACACAACTTTAGCACCCAAGCCCCGAGTACAAACATTAATCTGCCAAATAAATGTCTGCACCACGAC
>DWLO01004045.1:0-10346 GCA_018245335.1 Dalla quadristriga | reverse complement strand
GACAGGTTTTGGTTAGTCGCTCACGAAACATGGTCTTGTTTGCACGCGATACGACAACATAGCGGAAATCATATTGAGTACGTCTCTCACTGTCCCTGTTGTTCGTTATTAAATGTGCACGAATCAGGAATTGCGTGTTTACGTATATTTGCTAGATCCCATTTTTCTGTTACGCTATGTATGAGCTTACCGTATGCTTTAATTTACATCTATTTGCTTTAAACTACAATCCACCATTTGCTTTAATTAGATTACAGCTCTTAGGATCTCAGCCATGTTTCTCAAAGGGTGTGAATTCCGTCAACACAAACTTGGCCAGCGGCACTTTAATATAACCCGTATATTGTAAATGCGTAGGTATATCTGTATGTTTAAAACAAGCTTTGACGCGCGAGAAACGGCAAAACATGGCTTTGGCACTTTCTACTTTTCTACTGTTCCGAGCCAAAAAATTGGCAACACTCCTTTCATTCATACGCAAGTAGGTGCATGGTACGATGGCTACATTCGATGAACCAACTAATGTCGTCATTGGTAAAACCCTATAGATATCGCCTAAAATATGAATTATCGCCTGTTCTAACTGTTAAGGCGCTACATCGATCCTCACTTGAAAATCAAGTGGACCGATCTCGGACCAATCACGGAGGACTATGGAATTTTAAAATGACAGTAACGTTACTATTTCATGTACGGAAATGGACAGATGGCTATAGTGCGCGCGCTCGAAAATGATCTACTGAAATAATTAGTTACTATGTACTAAAAATAATTTATATTCTCTAGAATTAGACTTACAGTGGCACAGAAAATGGAAAATGAAAAAACTTGGTATTTGAAAATTAAAATATGTCTAAAATGTCCGTAATTTTACTGTCGAATCGAAGCATATAGAGAGATGCAAAATGTGATAGTCTTAAACGTTACGAAAATTAAGTAATGATGGATCATTTACCTCCGCTGCCCTTATCATATTGTCACCCTTAAAAGTACCTGAAAATATAAAAATAAACATAAGTGTGGATAATGCGCTTTAACTTGCCTTTTAAAGGGTTTAGTGCAGGGACTTGTGTGTGTAGAAAGTGGCAAAGATTTCCACAGACCAGTACACGCACTAGGATTCCCCGTGTTGCGGGTGGCGGACACATATCGAGAACAACACAATTAAACACACCCAAGACCCGAGTACAAACACTTATCTGCCCCAACCGGAGATCAAACCCGGGACCCATAGCTCGTCAGTCAGGGTTACTAACCAACGCGCCTCGGAGACATCAACTTCTTGATCATCAACTATATATACTTATTGATCAACTTCTTCTTCATCTTCATGAAGAAGGTGGGTTATATGGTTTAGTCTTGAAGGGTTATCAAACAAACAAACAAATTTTCGCATTTATAATATTAGTACGTAAGAAGTAAGATTTGACCACAATGCGAAAAGTATTTCTAAGGACAAGCGAAATATTCCTCTGTTGGAAAATTTGCATAAAATGTAAATACGATTGACGGTAGACGCATAACATACTAAAAGCAATACTTACTTTCGAATGAGACTAAGGCACTTGTCTCATCGCTGGGGTAGGGAGTTTGAATACTTATGAATTTAGTAAATAACAATCTACTATCTACAATATCGATGTATCTACAAAAAAAAAAAGAAACTGATCGACAGGAACCGGCTTTAATATTTACGCTTATAGCTTTTTATATAAGAATATATATTATATTTATTGGAGATTGTCCGCATCAAATTTCCAGATTTATCTATCCTACAGGAACCGTGTGATTACCGGGATAAAAAGTAGCCTTTTAAAGGCAGATGGATGGATGAATGGAACGCATGATACAATTCAGTAAGGACATCTAAAACCTTCCCGTAAACTAGCACAAACGATGAAAACTGAATAGTGGCATATAGGCTTTAGCTAGTCAGACATTCATGAAACATTTTCCTAATATAACGGGCGGGGTGACGTGTGCCCATTACTTGTCGATGGGGAACTAGCAATAAATAATCGTTTTATACTCCGTTACGTTTAAGTTTCCTATGAACTTGAAGCGATACAAAACTTATTATTTTACAGTACGGAAAACTTGCAGCTAAAATGGCGTGCATTATGCATTATTCCCTTCCCTCTCGCTCGCACATTGTAACATTTTCAACGATTGTAAAAATCTAGGTACCCTTTTGAAAAATTTTCTTCATTGTCAATTAAATTACAGACATTTGAGACATATTTTTATTTTCGTATTCGTTGTTTCTGATAGAGAATCGAAAACAATTTGTAATTTTTTTTGCTCGGATCTTGCTGCCATTTTAAATCCTAAATTACCAATTAAACGTTTTAAAGTTGCACTAAATATTACCAAAGTATATATTTTAATTTGTAAACAATTATAATTATAATTTAATTAAGTTTATAATATATAATTATTATTATATGTTGGATGTCGTATTTCATTTATAATACTTTAGTTAGTACTTTATTTAATGGAAACATATTAGTTATTTATATAAATAGTGTGTAACATATTTAAAAGTGAATACTTTTGAATACAGTGGCACTGCCATCTACTGCGATCACCAACTCGCCTACCCAGCAGCGGAATGATTTCGGGCAAATCCTCCTATTCTTAAGAGGCTGTTAAGTCAGCAGTAGATTTCTATATGCTGTTGATAAAGATGTAGCAGTGCTTCAATAAACTATATTATACTATTTATACTCTATTATAGTGAGTGAGTAGGCCTTTAATATACCATTGGTGATTGGCTGTAATAACTTGAGTGCAAGTTCGTTTTTATAACAATACCAGTGCCAGATAAATAATCTTATTTCTTACCTTACTAATATTATAAATGCAAACATTTGTTTGTTTATTTGACATCTTCACAGCTAAACCATACCCGATCTTCATAGAATTTGTTAAAGAGGTAGTTTAAGACATGGAGATGGACAAAGTCCGCGGGCAACAGCTACAATGATATAATAATAATATTGTGCGTTAATTAGTATAAATGGTATGTACACCGTTCTCATTAACGTTAAATAAATAAATAAAATAGAAATAAACATCTCTATCTATGTAGCAGGATAAGGTTATGCAGATAAAATAATAATATGTCTTATTTAACTTGTGTTAAATGTTTGATTTCTCATTTTCAAATTCCATTTTTCACAAGTGCAATCAATATTTGCGTTATTCATTCTTCACACGTTGATTAGCCAAAATATATGCTAAACAAAATCTGTGTGCCATTATTAGTCTTCCGTGTACCGTTAAGTATTTATAATATTTTCGGATAAGTATAAACAACATTAATATGTATATATAAAAACAGAAAATCAATTGAGAGTCCAATGATCCGATGTCTAGGTCCGTTTAGAGAGCAATATGAGTTGATATAGTTTGTATCTACCTAGCAAGAGACCGAAATCAATTAGGATTATGTTATAACTAACATTAAGAAGGTAAACTAAATATATAAAAGAACCTCAAATTATATTTTAATATAATACCATTATTTAAACAATCAAAAAGAGATTGCAAGTCGTAATTGAATATAAAATAAAATAATTTAAATCCACATACCAGCTATAGAATAAATCACAGTAATATCACAAACGGAATTGAAATTCAAAATGTCAAATATGGAAATAAATAATTATTGAATTTATTTTCCCGGAAGCGCGGAAACACGGCGCGCGCTCGCGAGACGACACGACGACCACGGAGAGCGCGTACGCACCTTTTGTTTATAAAGAAGATGGTTCACCAACGGAATTCCAAGCATCATGCGTCAAATGGTAGAACCTGCATACGGTGCGCCCGGGGTGGTGCCACCGCCACGCCCATTTTTTCCGTGGAGTATTGTTTTTTGGGTTGTGTGAATGCCGGTTAACTACTTACGTTTTGAAGCGCTCACTTATAGTGTACGGATATTTCGTTTGTATGGAGCGTCTCAGGCTGGGTGTATGCTACATATACACTAAGTGAAAGTTTATTAACGGGAAGGTGCTACAACCCTAAGGTATGCTGTCAATACTTTTACTCATAACGTAACGTAATAAATAAAGGGCTTCAAGATAACGTATGGTGATAGTGCTGGACATTAATACGACTTACGACGAGAAATGACGGTTATATTTGCTTTTCACTCATAATTCTTACGAGATAAAATTGAAAGTGTCCTTTTATTTGTGCTCATTACACTTTTATTTATTTTGGCATGAAAAAGAGGAGATAGCGAGTTAAGTGAGATATAAAATTTGACCTAATTTCTCTGGATAAATGTTTGTTAAGCTCTCGTCGCAGTGACAGTACACCCGTTAAGATGATGCATCGGTGTCTACAACAGCAATTGATCAGAATCTTTTATTTTACTACCTATAGCGCGCGACTTCGTCCGCGATAAATTTATGAGGTTTTCATTCTCTCGAGATCTGTATAATGTAATCGGGAACAAAAGTATCCCATGATCTTCTTCATGAACTAAATGATGGATGTATGGTTTAGATAATAATATATAGAGATTTATAGGACGGTTAATATTAAAAGTCTTTGTTTCGATGTGAAGACGTAATTATCAAAAATAGAAAGAAACACATTTTCACATTTATAATACTAGTAAGACTATAATCAGAGCACTCTCTCACTGTATTTGTATAAATGCATTTTGACGCTAAGAAAACAACAATCTTAATTTAATCAATACAATAAAAATTCACAAATCAACATAATCGTTTTGACTCTGGACGTAATGGATGATTCTATTATCTATATGACTTCTCAAAAATAAGACAACTTCTCATAATAGGGCAACTTTTCAGATACACAAAAGGTACTTACTACACATTTTCAATTATTGTTAGAGTCTAGGTAGAGTTTTGAGAAATGTGATTCATTATCATAGTTGACAATAAAATTACGGACATTTCAGATAGTATACAAGGAAAGTCTAGTTTATTACAAATGATTATAAATTAATGATCTTTTCGATTTAGAATTCCGACTACGTGTAAACTAATTGTACGTTTCCGGTAAATCTTCGTTGGCAAAGAATATATTTTGTAATTGCGCTTAAGTGAATAATATTTGAAATTATAATTTTATTTTGGTTACATAATAAAATAATATGAACCGAAATAACTCAACATAGCTTTGACTTGGTTGTAGGAAGTCTTAAAATGTCCTAAAAGATAACAATTAAAAAACAAAAAAATTTAAACAAAAGCGTAAAGCAGTATAAATCTGACGAGCATTATAAAACCTACTTACAGGCAATGAAACTTAAGATAAGAACAAAATGGAAACGTAAGTCTTGATACATGCTCAAATTTAATAAAGCACATAATAATAAAGCGTATTTCCTGATTTGTTTCATAAAATACATTTTTGGTATGTATTTTCTATGAAAGCGAATTTAGAAAAATCTTTAGAGAGTATTTGTAAAAAGCAGTTGACACCCCTTCTAAACTTTTACATAAAAATAGATTTGATTAGAAAGTATGATCTACTTCACTCATGGGTGAATGAGGAAATTCGTGTACCAACTCATTTCCTGGCTTCCCGTTCGATTGGAAAAACCCGTTTTGTGGATTTTATGGATAATATAATCTAAGCCGGCATTACATAACGTTGTTCTGCTAGCTATGACGTATGTCTGACACAGTGGTTATTGGGTTTAAATCCTAGATACTTAGATTAACATGGTCGTGATTTTCATGAGTTTTCTTCATCCTAAACTAAAAACTAAGCCCTAATCCTATCTAAACCCTATTTACTTATGGCGCGAGTTGCATGATCTTTTCTGGAAAGCCGGAAGATGGAGTCTTTACGCTAGCTAGCCTGTTATTTCCCATACACATTTCAATAGTCTCAACAGAAATGAAATACTATGTGAATTTATTGGGAGTTTTTTTAAGGCTGTATATTTGTATATTTTATGTCATTTTTGTACGCCAACAGCGCGCGATCGTAAAAAAATACTGGATGCGAATGTACGCGTGGCAGCTGGGTATGAGCTATTGTAAGAAAATGACTTTAAAAACTATTTTCACACCAAATGAAATTTGCTTGATAAAATACAGTTTGAGTCCGTTCAGTAGGTAAGTTTTGCGTGAGCGAGTAACAAACGTCCTTCCATCCTTCTTAAAGGCGTCTGAAATCTGTTAAGCCACACTAGAACACGTGCTTAGTTATGTCCTCTTTAACTTTAACTCTTTAACTATTTTCATCCAGAGAGGAGACCGTGTTCAGTGAGTGATGCTTTGAATGATGAATCATAATACACTTTAAACTACTTCATCCGCATGGATACCAATTGTGCACGTAATGGATTACAAACCTAATCTTTTTCCTCACTCACGAATACACACGATGGACTATAAGTAAACGTTATCAACCAACGGTGTGTGATAAATTATGCAGTAGCCAAAAAGGTGAATCATGCCGAGTATCCGACAAAGCCGTGCCGTGTCGTGACAGTGACATTTTGCATTCAAAGATTTTGTATGGATATCGGTGCGTGTGTCTCGGTGCCCTTAACATGAATTCTCGATCGTATTTACAACCCGACAGTGTTGCTTTTCCCTTACGAGTTACTCGGGGCCCAAGGTTCTTTCCTCCACACCCAGGATTGTCAAATGCATCCCGGTATTTTATCCCGATTTTAGAGGGAATTTTTAGTCCTCCTCTGTCGACTACAACATAGGTCGGAAAAGAGTAGTTACTGGTCATATATAAATATGTATAAACAAGAGGAGATCTCTATCCCAAAGATAAGCATCTCATAATACCATAGACAAATAATATATATTCGTCCACGATAATACTAAGTGGACTAACTTATATTCCCGATCTTATCCTACAGTCCTATTAGAGTTACAGGTATGGGCAGTATAATAACAGACTTAATTATTAACACTTATAAAGACTGATTTATTGATTCAGGCTAAGTTTAGCAAACATACTCACAAAGTCGTTTTATTATGTTAATACAAATGAACATGCAGCTCCACCTATCCACTGCCGATCTGTGATAACCCTCAAAAAGAAAAGTGAAAGGATCTAAGGATGTTAATCCAGTTAGTATGAGATGTTAATGTTAACAAAGTAGTGGGATTAAATGCAAACGAGTATCAGTCGACAATCTGTAGTACAGGCAAGGTGGGTCAACGACTTTCACTCCCGTGAATAATTCTGATGCACACCTCGCTTTGCAAAAATGCATGGGACACTTTTATCTGTTTCGTGTAAAAATGTTACAATTTCGCTCTGTATCTTGAGTGATATTCCAAAAAGGGTTCTTCAAAAAAGGCGCAAAAAGAGCTCTCTTTCAGGGCCAGCGACGCATTGGTTAGTCCTCTGGTGTTGCTAGCTAGCTTAGTTTAACTTTTATTTACTTGTCCTTGTCTGGATGAGAAGATTGTAAACTTTGAAAATAAATTGAATTTTTTTTTAATAGATTATACTTATTTATTAGTTTAATATAATTATATTGAAGTGATACATTAATAGTAATATCAAGGCAAAGATTTCATTTCAAGATTTATTTAGACAAAGCATCAAAGCTTGAAATATATAAATACCGAACAAAATGTAAAAAAACCTAACATCCTGAATCAGTCATGATCGATGTAAAATGTTAAGAAAAGGCTTGGAGTTAACTTATAAATAGCTTATCCTTATTACGTAATCGTGTGTGTAAGTCTCAAATCAACTGTGACAAAATGCCTACAAATTGTGAGATTCGTTAGAAATCGTACAAAATTCCGTGAGACAATTCGAAGATGAATCATTTTGGATACATGTAAAATATATTTCATGTGTCAAATACATACATAGTATACTATATATGTCTACGTCAATGGTGCGTTACAAATTCTAGTGGATTTTCCACAGTGACGTTACATTTTCAAGTCGTGATAGGTAGGTAATTATGATGAGGATAAAGGTCGTGTATGAAGATACTAATTAATAATTACCTTTTACGTAACGCCTCTATTGTAAGTATCACCTAGATCAACACATCACTACATCTAACATGTATTTTTTGCGAGTCATTCGATCCGGCTGCGTTCACGTACATTCGGGCTTTTCCTGATGCTACCACTGCGCCCTACGAGGAATAGTAGGTCCTCGTGCTACCACCAGTGGTAGTATGAGCATTTTGTGATAAGTGAATATATAATTCAGAATTCCATTAATATTCCCATCAAACCTTCTTTATTACAGAATAACTGTAATAATTGTATTAAAATCTACGCTAAAATATTATATAGCATAATTATTTAATTATTTAATGATCGAAATTTAACGAACGAAACTTTTAATATTTACCGTAACTTTGACTTCTTTTTCTTAATTTTTTAAGTATTATAATATAACTGATCTACGTAAGTATTATTCATTAAATAATTAAAAGATTGGATATACCAACTTAATTAATTGAACTTTGCACAAATCGTGTCTGTATGAATGAAGTTGTTTGCGATATAATTATCCTGGTGAACAATAATCGTGAGCTTGGCTGTATTGTACCTACTGATTTTGTACTAATTATAACAACAATTATTATATGAATTAAAGGTGTAGGCTATAACTGTAATAATATTATGTACGAGTTAATTGTAGTCAATAATTTTTAATAATGATTTGTACAGTTTAATTGTAACGTATATGGACACGTTCGTTCCGTTTCATCAGTCGGATCGAAATTTTTCGCTTCTAAGTACACTTTTTCTGAATTCATATAATTTGGTAGAGAGATAGTTGAAAACCTGGAGATGATGGACATACATACCATGATCATAGGATACTTTTGCTCCTGAATAAATATACAAATTTTGACGGAGCTGACGGAGCAGCGGATCTACGTATTTTTTTGGCATAAAGATAGTTTTTTTTTTTTTACATAATATCCTAAACCTAATCCGAATTCTACCCGAATTGGGGGTGAAAATTAGTATGGAGAAACGGATTTTACGTGAGTAGAGCAGCGGGAAAATTGTAGTCGACACGTAGTTTGTATTACAAACATGTTTAAATTAGCAATTTCTAAGACATGCGTTCATGATCTGTTTGACTTGACAGGTTAAATAATAACGAGCTGCACGCACTCAGAACAATATTGCTTTAGTTATTGTTCTGCGTGCACACAATACAGCTCCATTCAAATACTTCATAGGGGCGATGCATTAGGGTTGTCGAAACCTTACAAATTGATTTTATTTTATTTTGTGACAATATCTGTCGTCTTTCTGTGTAGAACGCATAACGCGCATAGACTACAATTTCTACAAAATGCTCGATTTTTTTTTGTTTGGAATGACCACTCTATATTTTTATTTTCTGTATGGACAAAACAAAGATTGACTTTTTTTGTTTAGAACTCTATTTTTTTGTTTCCTGTCAGGACAAAACAAATATTTCAAACATGTCAACGGGACAAATATACTGTAGATGAGAATCGAATGACACTCCTACTGTAACCCGCTTACTACGCTCTGTATAGTAGCGTAACTGATAGGCCGGGTTCATGTTGTATGACGTATGTATAATTATGTTCTCAAGGTTTTCCCATACAAAATCTCTTTATGGTATTTGCCCTGAATATGTCGACAATGACATCGATATGAATGAAATGTGCTGAAATGTGGGTTATACTTACCTATATGTTATAAGTTTCCATGACAAGTAATTACTTGAAAGGTAAATGCTTCGGATGTGCCATTGAAATACTTTTAGCTCCGCGGCTTGTATCCATCTTAACAAAGTTAAGCAACCTTGGACGCGGCCTGAGTTTGGGTGGATGGAGGACCGCTGCGAGTAATTTTATTAGCATTTCCCTGCTTCGAAGTTACGGAGTTCGGCACGTTAAATCCGTTCAGGTTACAATTGAATAGATAGCAGACGACTAATTTATAAGAACTGCCGACGCTTGGGTTCACGACTAACATCTCTTCGGCTGTGCTTCAACACCAATCTCCTTCGTTTTTATTTTTATTTATTACTAGAGCGAGAGAGCGACATCGCCCGCATAGTGAAATCTCGAAATACGGAAAATTTAAACAGTGAAAAGGGTTCAGATGCTAAGGTCTATAACTTAAAAACCGTTTGTGATGTTTAAATAAAAGTCAGTGTACTTTCTACAATCACTGCAAAATTTCATCAAAATTTGTTCAGCTATTTTTGGGCCTGTACAGACAAAAAATCTAGAAACGCTCCATTATGTTAAGGTGTCATAATAATAGCATATGACATTTAATTATTGACCTTAATTTTAATATCACAGACAGAAACTCTAATTTAATTTAGTTATATGTAGTCTTATACAATACAAA